>SJYC01122433.1:0-66223 GCA_006408675.1 Madoqua kirkii | reverse complement strand
TCCTTGTTGCTGCAAATGGCATTATTTCGTTCTTTCTAATAGCTGAGTAGTGTTGCATTGTATGGGGCTTCCCAGGTGGTGCTAGTGGTAAAGACTGTGCCCGCCAATGCAGGAGACTTAAGAGACATGGGTTCAGGCCCTGGGCAGGGAAGATCTCCTGGAGGAAGGAATAGCAACCCACTCAAGTATTCTTGCCTGGAGAATCCCATGGAGGAGAGGGGCCTGGCGGGCTACAGTCCATGGGGTCCCAGAGTCAGACATGACTGAAGCAACTAAGCACACACGTGCACACACACACACACGCAGGCACACGCACACACTCTATTGTATATATGTGCGCATCTTCTTCATCCATCAGTTGCCGATGCTCATCCAGATTGCTTCCACGTATTGGCTATTACGGTTAGTGCTGCTGTGGACATTGAGATGCGCGTATCTTTTCAAACTGTAGTTTTGTCTGGAGATACGCCCAGGAGTAGGAGCGTGGGGTTCTGCTGCGGCTGCCAAGTTGCTTCAGTCGTGTCCGACTCTGTGTGACCCCATGGATGGACAGCAGCCCACCAGGCTCCCCCATCCCTGGGATTCGCAAGGCAAGAACATTGAAGTGGGTTGCCATTTCCTTCTCCAATGCATGAACGTGAAAAGGGGAAGTGAAGTTGCCCAGTCGTGTCCCTGTCTCTTATACACATCTCCCACCGCCCGATTCCTGTCACGACCGAAGGTCTGGGAGGGGAGGCCCCCTGAATCTCCTGCCCCTCTTCGTCTTGGTCCCGCAGCAGTGTCCCTCAGAGCGGACTGCACAAGGAGGAGCCTGACCTTCAGCCTCAGCCCGCCAGCGAAGCCCCCCGTCGCCCAGCCCTGCCGCCCCCCTCCAAATCCGCGCTGCTGCCCCCACCGTCCCCTCGGGTGGGTAAGCGGCCCCCGCCGGGAATCGGCGGCCAGCCCCTGGCCACCCCTACGCCGCCCCACCGGCGCTCTCGGGAGCCGGTGCCGCCCGAGGACGCCACCGCCGAAGAGAAGCGAGGGAAAAAGTCCAAGTCGTCCGGGCCCTCGCTAGCGGGCACGGCAGAGTCCCGGCCCCAGACGCCCCTAAGCGAGGCCTCGGGCCGCCAGTCGGCGCTGGGCCGCTCCCCGAGGCTGGTGCGCGCTGGCTCCCGCATCCTGGACAAGCTGCAGTTCTTCGAGGAGCGCCGGCGCAGCCTGGAGCGCAGCGACTCGCCGCCGGCGCCCCTGCGGCCCTGGGTTCCCCTGCGCAAGGCCCGTTCGCTGGAGCAGCCCAAGTCCGAGGGCGGCGGGCCGTGGGGCACACCCAGGGCCTCTCAGGAGGAGCTGCGGGCGCCGGCGGGCAGCGTGGCCGAGCGGCGCCGCCTATTCCAGCAAAAGGCGGCCTCGCTGGACGAGCGCACGCGTCAGCGCAGCCCGGCGTCCGACCTCGAGCTGCGCTTCGCCCAGGAGCTGGGCCGCATCCGCCGCTCCACGTCGCGGGAGGAGCTGGTGCGCTCTCACGAGTCCTTGCGCGCCACTCTGCAACGCGCCCCGTCCCCCCGAGAGCCCGGCGAGCCTCCGCTCTTCTCCCAGCCCTCCACCCCCAAGACCCCGCGGGCCTTGAGCCCCGCCGCCGCCCAGCCGCCCCCTGCGAGCGTCGCGGAAAAGCCCGGGGATGAGCCAGGGAGACCGCGGGGCCGTGGACCAGCGGGCAGGACGGAGCCGGGGGAAGGCCCGAGCAGGAGGTTAGGCGCCGGGACCAGTTCCCGCTGACCCGGAGCAGAGCCATCCAGGAGTGCCGGAGCCCAGTGCCGCCCCCCACCTCCGAGCCCCCCGAGACCAGGACGAAAGCTCCCCCGGGTCGGAAGCGGGAGCCCCCGCCGCAGGCCGTGCGCTTTCTGCCCTGGGCCACGCCGGGCCAGGAGGGCGCTGCTGTGCCCCAGACCTTGGAGAAGAACAGGGCGGGGCCCGAGGCCGAGAAGAGGCTGCGCAGAGGGCCGGAGGAGGACGGTCCTTGGGGGCCCTGGGACCGCCGAGGGGCCCGCAGCCAGGGCAGAGGTCGCCGGGCGCGGCCCACCTCGCCTGAGCTAGGTAAGACCTCGGGGAGGGTAGAAGGTGCTGAGAGACCTGGGTGAGAGCATGTCTGGAAAGAGCGAGACTGCTAGGCAGTTTCGAGGGTGCGGTTTCAGAGGAAATGCATGGTCCCAGGTTCTAGTTTGAGTGAAGGATTGTTGAAAGCCCCTTGTGTATGACCTGATCGATGGTGAGAGTGTGAGAATGTTTTGATGGAGGCTGGGCGGAGCGGAGCTGTGAGCAGAGATCCCATGCCCAATGCCTTCTATAACGTCCCTTGGGTCCAGTGGCCTGCTGGACTGTTGGGTCAAGGATCTAATGGTCGGGGGAAACCCTCCACACCCCCACTGGTCTGTGGGAGAAGAGACCAAAGTCCATCTCAATAAATAATTGGTCATGTCCCTCTTACTGTTGAGCTTAGGGCCAGCCAGTTCTCAGCATTGATCTTCTCATTCCCATACATCACTTGACCCATCAGGGCTACAAAGATCTCACCCAGACTCCCTTCTAGCCTCATCTCTCCTGTCTTTTGAGTCCTTGCATGGCTGAGCTGACTGCGATCACATGCCAACCAGTGTGTTGTCTCACACCTGTCTCTTATACACTCAAGACCCCGCGGGCCTTGAGCCCCGCCGCCGCCCAGCCGCCCCCTGCGAGCGTCGCGGAAAAGCCCGGGGATGAGCCAGGGAGACCGCGGGGCCGTGGACCAGCGGGCAGGACGGAGCCGGGGGAAGGCCCGCAGCAGGAGGTTAGGCGCCGGGACCAGTTCCCGCTGACCCGGAGCAGAGCCATCCAGGAGTGCCGGAGCCCAGTGCCGCCCCCCACCTCCGAGCCCCCCGAGACCAGGACGAAAGCTCCCCCGGGTCGGAAGCGGGAGCCCCCGCCGCAGGCCGTGCGCTTTCTGCCCTGGGCCACGCCGGGCCAGGAGGGCGCTGCTGTGCCCCAGACCTTGGAGAAGAACAGGGCGGGGCCCGAGGCCGAGAAGAGGCTGCGCAGAGGGCCGGAGGAGGACGGTCCTTGGGGGCCCTGGGACCGCCGAGGGGCCCGCAGCCAGGGCAGAGGTCGCCGGGCGCGGCCCACCTCGCCTGAGCTAGGTAAGACCTCGGGGAGGGTAGAAGGTGCTGAGAGACCTGGGTGAGAGCATGTCTGGAAAGAGCGAGACTGCTAGGCAGTTTCGAGGGTGCGGTTTCAGAGGAAATGCATGGTCCCAGGTTCTAGTTTGAGTGAAGGATTGTTGAAAGCCCCTTGTGTATGACCTGATCGATGGTGAGAGTGTGAGAATGTTTTGATGGAGGCTGGGCGGAGCGGAGCTGTGAGCAGAGATCCCATGCCCAATGCCTTCTATAACGTCCCTTGGGTCCAGTGGCCTGCTGGACTGTTGGGTCAAGGATCTAATGGTCGGGGGAAACCCTCCACACCCCCACTGGTCTGTGGGAGAAGAGACCAAAGTCCATCTCAATAAATAATTGGTCATGTCCCTCTTACTGTTGAGCTTAGGGCCAGCCAGTTCTCAGCATTGATCTTCTCATTCCCATACATCACTTGACCCATCAGGGCTACAAAGATCTCACCCAGACTCCCTTCTAGCCTCATCTCTCCTGTCTTTTGAGTCCTTGCATGGCTGAGCTGACTGCGATCACATGCCAACCAGTGTGTTGTCTCACACTCCTGTGGATGGTGGCCAGTACCCCAAATGCCTCTGCCTCTAACTCTGTTCAACTGAACATCAACTTGGGGCCACTTCTGGTACGAGACTGAGGAAGCCATCCTCAACTCTCTCCTGCCTCTGCTGTTTTTCCCGGCCAGATATGTCAACGCCTTGCTCTTAGGACACGTTGTCGGTGTCTCTTGCAGTGCACTTACCACTCCTCCCCCCTTTTTTTCATCACATTATTCTCCATTTTAGTATTATTGTCTCACGATCTTTAGAGATGACGAGGCACCTGTTCATTGTGCTACTAGCCACGTTCTCGAGCGTCCACAGCCATGTTCCAGGCGTTGTGTTAACTGGGTGTGTTACTTTATTTTAATCTATTTGCCAGTTCTGTAGGATGTTGGGTGCTATTTATCAGCTCCATTTTACAGATAAAACTGAGGCACAGAGATTAGCTAATTTGTCCAAGGTTTTGTAGCTAGAAAACAGCATAACAGATCTCCATGGCTCTTTTGGCTACAGACACTGTACGTTATCCGGCTCACATGTTGTGTTAAGTCACTTTAGTCATGTCCAACACTTTGCAACCCCATGGATTGTAGCCTGCCCAGGCTTCTCTGTCCATGGGATTTTCCAGGCAAGTCTACTGGAGTGGGTTGCCATGTTCTCCTCCAGGAAATCTTCCCAACCCAGGGATTGAACCAGCCTCTTTTAGTTCTCCTGCATTGGTTAGGCGGGTTCTTTACCACTATCGCCACCTGGGAGGCCAGTTATCTAGCTTGTAGAATGTCAGAATTAGAAAATACCCAGAGAGAGTCGCGACTGTGGAGTTTTATGGTCTCTTCGTGTGTATGAGTTCTCTTCCTGTGTGTGTATGGTGTCTTCCTGGAAGCAGGGACTGCCTCTTGTTTCCTGTTGTGTCTCTGGTACCCATACAGAGTAAGCAGTACGTGCAGTGCTACTGTTTGGTGATGGACACAGTCAAAGCTGATCTTCAGGAGGCCTCTCGTGGCCTCTCACCTGCTGCTCCCTTTTTTAATCCAGCGGCATCACTAGTTTGACAGTTTACCACATGTTGCCCTGTCACACTAGCATTGCTTAGGTCTTGGGTTGCTATTGGCTTATTCTCTATTTGGAAGCTTCTGAAGTCGTGTCCTCCTCAGAGCACCTTGCACAGGGCCTGATCTGTGATTGCGGATGACTGATTTGTGTAAAGACACACACAGCGCAGTCCCTGTCTTCCTCCAGAAGCCAGCCTCCTAACTGTGGCTAAAATTAAGCAGCCAGACCACCATAGAGTTCCGCCACCCTGTTCTGTTTGAGAACTCCCTTCTGTTTTCCTTTCTTCCCTGTCTCAGGAGGTTCAGGAGAGAGAGACCCTTTGCTCTCCAACCCTTGCCTTCCAGGAGGCCTGCTCTCTGGGTTTGCCCTCTCTCCCCCCGAGTCATTCCCACAGGGACATGTCCCCTTACCCTCTTGCCCATGTATCCTGCAGAGTCTTCAGATGACTCCTACGTGTCTGCTGGAGAAGAGCCCCTGGAGGCCCCTGTGTTTGAGATCCCCCTGCAAAATGCAGTGGTGGCCCCGGGGGTGGACGTGCTGCTCAAGTGTATTGTCACCGCCAACCCCCCGCCCCAAGGTGAGCTCTAGGCCTGGGGTCAGGCTAAGATTGAGAGAGGGAGGGGAGATTCTTCCTTCCCTGCCTCCCACCCCAGTCCTTGAGGGGAAGGAGAGGGAGGGTGTACGGGGAGCGGGTGGGGAGATCATCCATTCTATGGGGCTGGCTGGACTGCTGTGTCGTGTATGTGTGTGTCTGTGTGTGTTAGGGGGTCACAGTCCCTTGAGAGAGGGAAAGGTGGGCCTGGACTTTTGTGACTGAGGGGCCAGTCCTCGGGATTCCCTGGGGTGGGTAGAGGAATGCTGTGGGCCCTGTATGGGGTGGGGTGGGGGGAGATTGGCCCCAGTGGGTCCCTGTGGGCAAGGACAACCTGGTCCCCTGCTGCTTCCCCACAGTGTCCTGGCAGAAGGATGGGTCCCCGCTGCGCAGTGATGGCCGCCTTCTCATCCGGGCAGAAGGCGAGCGGCACACCCTGCTGCTCCGGGAGGCCCGGGCTGCCGATGCCGGGAGCTATGCAGCCACTGCCACGAACGAGCTGGGCCAGGCCTGCTGCGCTGCCACGCTGGCCGTGAGACCTGGTAGGGAGCCTGTGGGCCCCGGGGCTGGGCGGCGTGAGCAGTGACCCTTCCCATTCCTAGCCTGGTGCTTGGGCTCTCAACCAGTGTGCATTCTAGTCCATTCTCCTGTGTTGGCTGCTCTAGTGCAAGCATTTTAAATGGCTCTGGCCCCAAAGCAGTGGCCAAATTCCCAAGGCACACGCCAGAGAGGCCAATTCATGAAGTCATTGAAGCGTGTCTTTCGACATCCTCTAAATGCCATCCTCCCATGCCATTTCCCTGAACCAGGTTCTGTGGGGAAAGCAAGTTATCCTTGAGTCTCAGAGATAAAGAATCTCCCAACTCAAAGGGTTTAAAAGCCATCAGGAGTCTTTTGAGGTCATTTCCTCTCTAGAATGGTCACTCCTATTCCCACCATCTATAAAAACAGATGCTTTTAAGTGCCACAACCTTCCCCTGCTCTCTTGCTCCTTCAGTTGAACCCAGAGCCCAAAAGAAGATGCATCTGAGAGTACCTCTTGGGACATAGCTGAGGCTGCCTCGTTTTCTATTTTTATGAAAGTCCTTTCTTGGTGTCGGACTACTTCCTTTGGATTTGAGCCCAGTTTCTTTCAGGTTGAGGCCTGGTGTTGGTGTTCGTGGCCAGTTCAAGTCATTCAGGTTGCTGGGCTGACAAAGTGCTGGCTCTGGGCAGTGAGGGGGTGGGGAGGTGAGAGAGGGTAGGGGGTGTTTCAAAAGGAAAAGTCGCACATGGGCTGTAGCCTACCAGGCTCCTCCATTCGTGGGATTTTCCAGGCAAGGATACTGGAGTGGGTTACCATTTCCTTCTCCAGGAGATCTTCCTGACCCAGGGATTGAACCTGGGTCTCCTGCATTTTAGGCAGACACTTTACCATCTGAGCCACCAGGGAAGTTCATTAAGGAGATTACCACTAGGTAATCAACCTAGGTCAGCAGACCTGGGACAGAAGCCAGTGCAGGGTAGATGAACCTGGTCCCCAGACTGGCCAAGCAGTCTGTTGGTGTTGTGAGATCCTGGACTGAGAGACCACAGAGCCCTGAAGGAGCCTGGGACTTAGGTGGGCAGGGGGAGGGACTAGGCGTGCCTGGACAGGGAACAGTGCGCCTTGCTCTGTCCTTGACTTTCACTCAGTGCTGCTGGAGACAGGATTACAGAGCCCACTGTACTGTGGTCCTGGGTCCTCAGCACCTTCACGATCAGAGAGATTAGGGAGTTCTTGGCAGTGTCTGACCTGAGTCCCAGTCCCACTTTAGGTCCTTAGGGTTGCACCTGTCTGGCTTTGCAGGCCTGCAGGTCTGCCTCTTCCTTAGCTTACATCCCCCTCCCAGGAGCCCACGTGTTAGGTATTCTCCTTCTGCTCGCCCCTCCCACTGCGCTGAATCATACCCATCCCTCCACTGCATGCTTCTGTCCTTCCATCACCTCCAGGATCTGGCTTCTGACTCAGCTCCCCGCTCCTCTTCGGGGGCCCAGGCCTGGCTCCAGGACTCCGGTCAATACCTGGCTTGGGCTGAGATTTGGCCGAGAGTTGTATGTGCGTGGTGGTGGTGGTGGGAGGGGCAGGTTTACCCCAATACTGGCTCAGGGCCATTTGAAAGCCTTTTAAGGTTGGGAAGGAGGCTTGGGGCAAGGCAACTGTCAGCCCTTGACTGGGAGTTCTATGTTCACCACACGGACCTCCCTGCACTTTAGTTTCCTCATTTGTAAACCAGAGATAATTATACCATCCTCACGAATGAAAGCAAATGTGTGAACAAGCTTTATGAACTGTAAAGCTGTAGACAAATGTTAGTTGTTAGCATTATCAAGGGGTGATGTTGAGCACAGGAGCATGGGTTTCCAGGAGGCTCCCAGAAAACTGCCTCTTCCTTTTCTGCCCTTCCTTCAGCCTGTCTGGGCCTTGGGGACTCCTTCCCTGCCCTCCCCGGGCCTGCGACCCACAGCCCCTCTGTATTTCCCAGTCCCTGGGTCTTCAGCCCGCCACAGCGTCTCTGTGCCTCCTCTAGCCTGGAGAGCCAGAAAGCTTCATCACATTAGTCAGCCACACCGGGCACTGTGGCCACGGAGCGGTTCCCATAAGCCAGGCTGGCTGGAGGGCCCCAGGGCTTGAGGGACAAGCATGTGAGTCTAGATGCAGCTGTTGTGGAGAAAGCAGATTTTCTTACCGTACAAGGCGCTGTTTGGTCCAGAGAAGCTGGATGGGGGCCAGTGGACCTAGAGAGCAGCAGGAATGGGCGGAACCTGTGGGTGGCACAGACATTTGGCAAGGCAGGGGGTCCCAGGCCTGGAGTCTGTGGGGACTGAGGGGGTGGGGCAAGGGAAGGGTGTCAGGCACTGTGGCTGTGGGTAGGGTGGGAGTGGGTCAAGGGAGAGAGGGTATGGTGTCTTGTAGGAAGAGGCCTCTTGGAACCACCTTCCTTTCTTGCTCCTTCTGGGCCCTCCTTGGTAAACAGGGTGGCTGCCCAGTGCCCTCTTGGGGTTCCTCCCCCCAACAGGACAAACTTTTGAGATCCCACAGATCTCAGTTCCTGGCTGGGAACTTTGGGAACAGGGGTAACTGAAGAATAGAGTTCCATGGGTGCTGGATTTGCAAGGCTGCCTCTGCGGCTCCACCCCAACCCTGGTTCCCTCCCTGCCCTGCCCCACCCTGCTGGATAACTCTATGGAGACCCAGTCATGCTCCCAAGAGGGGGGGTGTGTATGTGTTGGGGTGAGTGGTGGGTGTGTGTGGGAGGTGTGCCTAACCGAAGCTAAGCATTCTCAGTGCTGTCTGCATCCATCACACACGCATTTACTGAGCACCAATTGGGTGCCAAGTGCTTCATGTCTCTGAGCAGCTTCTTGTGTTTGGAGAGTGTCAGATACTTTTTTCCAAACCCTTTCACATTTCTCCCTTCACTTGAGCTGCATCCCACCACCTACACCCCTTGGAGAGGAATATTTCAGGGGGCAACATTGCTGATGAAAGGGTAAAGTGACAGAGTTAGCACAAGGGCAACAGCCTTTATTGAGCATCTGTAATCTGCGTCAGAATGCTAGAAGCAACAGGTGATTTAAAGCAATGGAGATACTCACCCATGAAACAAAAAACTTAGCATGGATGGCAGAATAAGGTAAGATGTTATTGTTGTTCAGTCAGTGAGCTGTAGCTGACTGTTTGCAACCCCATAGACTGCAGCATGCCAGGCTTCCCTGTTCTTCACTGTCTCCCGGAGTTTGCTCAAACTCATGTCCATTGAGTCGGTGATGCCATGCAACCATCTCATCCTCTGTCACCCTCTTCTCCTCCTGCCCTCAGTCTTTCCCAGCATCAGAGTCTTTTTCCAATGAGTTGGCTCTTCGAATCAGGTGGCCAAAGGATTGAGCTTCAGCATTAGTCATTCCAATGAATAATCAGGGTTGATTTCCTTTAGGATTGACTGGTTGGATCTCCTTGCTGTGCAAGGGACTCTTCAGGAGTCTTCTCCAGCACCACAGTTTTGTGTTGGGGTGAGTGGTGGGTGTGTGTGGGAGGTGTGCCTAACCGAAGCTAAGCATTCTCAGTGCTGTCTGCATCCATCACACACGCATTTACTGAGCACCAATTGGGTGCCAAGTGCTTCATGTCTCTGAGCAGCTTCTTGTGTTTGGAGAGTGTCAGATACTTTTTTCCAAACCCTTTCACATTTCTCCCTTCACTTGAGCTGCATCCCACCACCTACACCCCTTGGAGAGGAATATTTCAGGGGGCAACATTGCTGATGAAAGGGTAAAGTGACAGAGTTAGCACAAGGGCAACAGCCTTTATTGAGCATCTGTAATCTGCGTCAGAATGCTAGAAGCAACAGGTGATTTAAAGCAATGGAGATACTCACCCATGAAACAAAAAACTTAGCATGGATGGCAGAATAAGGTAAGATGTTATTGTTGTTCAGTCAGTGAGCTGTAGCTGACTGTTTGCAACCCCATAGACTGCAGCATGCCAGGCTTCCCTGTTCTTCACTGTCTCCCGGAGTTTGCTCAAACTCATGTCCATTGAGTCGGTGATGCCATGCAACCATCTCATCCTCTGTCACCCTCTTCTCCTCCTGCCCTCAGTCTTTCCCAGCATCAGAGTCTTTTTCCAATGAGTTGGCTCTTCGAATCAGGTGGCCAAAGGATTGAGCTTCAGCATTAGTCATTCCAATGAATAATCAGGGTTGATTTCCTTTAGGATTGACTGGTTGGATCTCCTTGCTGTGCAAGGGACTCTTCAGGAGTCTTCTCCAGCACCACAGTTTGAAAGCATCAATTCTTCAGTGCTCAGCCTTATTTATGGTCCAGCTCTCACATCCACACATGACTACTGGAAAAACCATAGCTTTGACCATACTGACCTTTGTCAGCAAAGTGATGTCTCTGCTTTTTATGTAATCAGGTCTTGTGTTGATTGGGTTCTCATATGTAATCCCACCCTGGGAGGTAGGGTTTATTATTATGCTCCTGTTGTTGTTGTTGTTGTTCAGTCACCCAGTCATGTCCCACTCTTTGCAACCCCATGGACTGCAGCATGCTAAGCCTCTCTGTCTTTCAAAGTTTGCCCAAGTTCATGTCCCTTGCATCAGTGATGCCATCCAGCCATCCTCTGACGCCCTCTTCTCCTTCTACGTGCAATCTTTCCCAGCATTAGGGACTTTTTCAGTGAGTCAGCTGTTCACATTAAATGACCAAAATACTGGAATTTCAACTTCAGCATCAATCCTTTCAATGAGTGCAGGCTTGATTACCCTTATGATTACCCTTAAGATTGACTGATTAGATCTCCTTGCTGTCCAAGGGACTCTCAGGAGTCTTCTCCAGGACCATTGTTCGAAGGTATCTGTTCTTCAGCTCTCCGCCTTCTTTACAGTCCAACTCTCAATGTGAGTTGGGAAGACCATAGCCTTACTATATATGGGCCTTTGTCAGCAGAGTAATGTCTCTGCTTTTCAGCACACTGTCTAAGTTTGTCATGACCATGTTACAGATAAGGAAGCGGAGACTTGGGAATCTTTAGCAATATGCTGCAGAGCATCACTGATCATAGAACTTCCTGTGATGATAGAAATGTTACTTGCCCTAATAGGGTAGCCACTAACTATAGGTGGCTGCTGAGGACATGAAAGGTGGCCAGTGTGACCGAAGAGCTGACTCTTTTGTTGTATTTCATTTTAGTTAAAGTGCACTCAAATTGTCTCAAGCAGCTGGTGGCTACCCTGTTGGGTGCTCGGCTCTAGGAGCAGAGGCTGCTGGAGGCCAGATCATGGTTTGAAGCCCTGTTCCTGGGTCTCCCAAGCTTGTCCTCCTAATCATTGCACTGTATCATCCCCTCTTCCGCTACCCGAAAGGGGTCAGGGTTTGAGGCACAAGGGTAAAGTTGTGCCCTGGAGATCCTAGGGCGGGGCCAGACACTGTCCCTGCCCCCTGTGGGCGGGTCAGCCTGGGGGCACATTTCTGTGCTTCCTCTGTGGTCCCCCACCTTCCCCACGGCTGTAGCGCTGCTTTGCGTTCCTGGTGGCTGAGGTCAGCTCACCTCTGCTATAGGCTCTGGTCAAGAGGAGGGCAAACGTGGGGGATTCACGCACCCAGGCCTCCATCCGGCTGCCTTCAGGCCTCCCCTCACACACAGGTCTTCTATATTTGAGTCTACGGTTCTAGCATTTTCCAGCTGAGACCTTGGCCCCAGCTGGTGGTGTGTTCTCGTCTACAAAGCAAGGGTCACTTTGTAACTCCTGGACTACTTTCCTTGGTAAGATTTGTGAGGTTTTGTGGGGCTAGTGATTAGGCTAAGGACATTTGGGCCAGAAGATAAGGCTTAACAAAGCTCGTTCTGGTCCCACCAGTAGGACCAGCACCATCATAATAGGGAAGAAGTGGTTTATTGGAGGTCATCAGTGTAAAAAGAGAGGAAGAAGAAATCAGGGCGCCAACATCCACCCCCCCCACCCCCCACACCTCTTCTCCTGGCCCCTGGTCTTGGCCTGCTGCTGCAGAATCACAGGTTTTTCCTTGGGAAGGCAGCAGCTGCCCATGGAGGGGACCTTGAAATGCCACATGGCCCTTTTGTCCATCTTTGCTGGCAGTTTGGACAGGATCTAAGAAAGCAATGTGGTCCCTTGACCTGACTCAGCTCACCGCCACACTGCTCTCTACTGGAAGCAAGTTGACTCACAAAAGCTGCTATCCCGGAGTGGGAGTCATCACGCACAGCTGGCAAGAAGAATGAGGGGGTGTCCAGTGGTTAGGACTTCGTGTTCTCACCACTGAAGGCCCTGGGTTCAGTCCTTGGTTGGAGAACTAAGATCCCACAAGCCATGCGGTATGGCCAAAAAAGGAAGAAAAAAAAAAAGAATGGGGACCTCATCCACCATTAGTGGCAATTTATCTAAACGTGCGGCAGCCCCAAGTAGGGAATTAACTGCTTCCATGGCTAGGTCAGGCCCACCACGTGAAATTCTCTCTGCTTCCAGGTCCATTTTAAGCCAAAACAGAAACACTCTCAGCTCAGCCCTTCTCCTTCTCTAAGTGGGGACACTTCCTGGCAGCTCCTGTGGATGCTCCCAGCTGCAGGCTAGCCTGTGCCCTCCCTTCCCTCACTTCCCCGGCAGGGTTACCCAGCAGACATTCAGAGGAATTGCCTCTAGAGGACCTCTCGAGACAGCGCGTGTGAAGAGCGGGCTGTGAACAACCCGACCACATACGTCAGTGCTGTGAGCCTCCGGCACATTACCCCTTCCTCGGGTACCTCCCAGAGCTCCCCTTTGCCCTCAGAGTGAAGAGGCTGCACCCTTGAAGCAGACCTCAACCGCCTGGGCCTGAGCATTACCTTGCGATGGCCAGAGACACTGACACTCACGTCCCACTTCTTTCTTCTTTACCTAGTTTTGAGCCAGAAGGATGAGTTACAGTTCACTGCACACGCTTTCTGCCTTTGAGCATTTGCTCAGCTGGTTTCCTCTGCCAGGAATGCTTTTTCCTACTTAAACCAAACTCTGAATTCTAAACCACCCTTCCATCAGTTCTCCCTTCTTCCCTGAGCTGAAAGTAACATCCTGTTCTCTGTATTCATCTGGCCCTTATCAGTAAGCCCCACTCTTGCCACCTTATTCATGCTTGATATTATAGTCGTGTGAGTATCTGGTTTGTCATCTCAACCAGCTGGAAGTTTCCTGAGGACACTATTCTTTTCTTCATCCCTGCCAGCTCTTCCAGTCATACCTGGAGGCCCTCCTGGACAGCTAGGGCTGGAGTGGAGCACGGAGATGGCAGTGAGGGTAGAAGCTTTCACAAACCCATGGAAAAGCCTAGGTCACATGCAGAAGCTGGGTGGGATGCGAATCTGCCAAGGGAGGTGAGGATCTGCCTGAGAGTGGAGGTTGGGATGGCAGTAGAGACCATAGAGTAGTGGCCCCCCAGATGTGGACCCCAGACCAGGAGCATCAGCATCACCTTGGGGATGTGTTAGAGATGGAGGATAAGAGCCCCAGCCAGACATACAGCATTAGAAACTCTGGGCCTGGGGCCCAGCAAGCTGGGGTTTAAGAGGCTCTCCACATGATTCTGGTGCCAGGTGAACTCTGAGAAGCACCACCGTGAGTCAGGGGCCTTGTGCCAGGTGAGAGGCCAGTGAAACCAGTCCTCCAAGATTTGGAGCTTGGCTTGAAGTTTGTTGGCCGGCTGAGGTGAGACTTAGTGATACCACTTCTTCGGGTTGTCCTCATCCACCGAGGGTCCTGGGGTCCCTAAATGTTTCTATACATAAGAAACTCCCTGGGGACATGCCATTAAAAAAATTCTTTTGTTTCAGGAAATATAATTCTTCAGGTCATAAATCTATAGTTTAATAGGCTGCCAGGTGGTCCTGATATGGGTGGTTCAGGACCACTTTGAGAAGCCCTGATGTAGAGGCTGTTCATGTAGGTGGCTGTGACTGTATCTATACCAGCGACACCTCTGGGGATGTTGAGATGCAATGGTCTTAAGGGGGAGTGCTCCTCGACTTGTGGGCTTCCTAATTCCCAGGAACAAACCGGGGTCTCCTGAATTGCAGGCAAATTCTTTACTAGCTAAGCTACCCAGGAAGCCACTAAGGGACTTGAAAGTGAAAGTTGCTCAGTCATGTCCTACTCTTTGCGACCCCATGGACTATAGAGTTCATGGAATTCTCTAGGCCAGAATACTGAAGTGGGTAGCCTTTCCCTTCTCCAGGGGATCTTCCCAACCCAGGGATCAAACCCAGGTCTCCTGCATTGCAGGCAGATTCTTTACCAGCTGAGCCACATTGCAGGCAGATGCTTTACCAGCTGAGCCACAAGGGAAGCCCAAGAATACAGGAGTGTGTAGCCTACCCCTTCTCTAGTGGATCTTCCTGACCTAGGAATCAAACCGGGGTCTCCTGCTTTGCAAGTGGATTCCTGAATCACTTGATCACCCCATGCCCCAGGTGCTATTCCCCTAGCCACCACCAGGGGTCTCAGGCTCCCTGCAAACCCTGCCAGTCAAGCTCTGATCTCTGCAGTCTCTCTTCAGGCACTTGAGCTGCTCCAGTGCTGTTCAACGTGTAGGTGACCCCAGAGGTCACCAGACTCCACAGAGAGGAGGGAGATGCCTGCCTCCAGGGGCTGTGCCTGTGATCTCGGCATCACTAGTGCTCAAACCCTGAGCAGATGCTCATCAAGTGCCATCCTGACTTCCCTCTCCATCTCCATGTCAGGACAGCCAACCTGAATGGTGGGCCCTCCCCCCTTCTTCATTGGCAGTGCTGGGAAACACAGGTCATAGCTTGGGAATGTGGCCTCGGGGCGGGGGTGAGTGCAGGCGGGAGAAGGCCATGTGACCTCTCCTCAACAGCCTCCCTGCTCTGCTGCTCTGTCTCCGAGCCCCATGCCCATCCAAGTGCAGATGGGTGCTCGTGGTGAGGGGTCACCATGGGCAGCAGCCTCTGTCCTCCTGACCTGTCGGCTCTGGTGGGCAGAGAGGGTGAGGGATGTCGCCAGCAGGCCCTCCCAGTAGAGGAGGTGGCTGGGTGCAAGGCTCAGGAACCCACGGTCACTGCAGGGCCACACCTGCCATGGCAGCACTGGGAAGGCAGAGGGGGGACTCCGGGCCCCTCAAATAGAAGTCAAAGGTTCCGATAGCTCTCTGATCCTCAGCACCAGGGAGGACTGGGTATGGCCCAGCTCTAGCAATTGAGGTTTGGTGGTGTGGATTCCAGCATCAGGGAGTTTGGCCATTTGGTCAGGGAAAAGGGCATCGCAGGGGCCACGTGCTGTCAGTACCTCCCGTGGTGGACACTGCAAGACAAATGGGTCAGTGCAGGCATCTTGACTGCTGCAGCCAAGTGTCACTCTATCTTCCCCTGGGACTGAGCGCCCCCCCCACCCTTTGAGCCAAGGCACCATTAAGGGGGTTTCTCATTTGTCAGGGTCCAGAAGCCGTAAGGAGAGAAAAGGCAGATCCCGCCGCTTGGGAATGAGCAGGGTGGCTAAATAGGGAGGCCGCTCTGTCCCTCCCCTTTCCTCCCCCTCCGCTCCAGGGCCCAGGCACCACCTCCCCTGGCCAGTTGCCTGCCTGCCACCCAGCCTGTCCCGGCCAGGCCAGCCCCTACCTCCTCCTTCCCCCTCCCCAGGCTCCTTCCCCTCCCCCCAGACCTCGTGCAGAGCCTCAGCAGAGTGAGTGGGGCTGGGCAGGCTGGGCTCCGGCTCCCTGGGGAGCCGGAGGGGTGGGCAGTGGGCAGGCTACAGGAGGCCTGGTGCCAGGACAGAGCCTTCAGGACAAGCGCCGGCTGGGGTCCGTGTGCAGAGTCTCGCGGGGTAAGTTGGGGTGCAAGCCCTGCCCCTGGACAAAGCCAAAGGGGCTTGGAGTGGAGACCCAGGAGGAGGGGCCAGGGGTCTGTGGCAGATTCATGTCTGTATTTGGCAGTCGGATTGGAGCCAGCTCAGTGAGGCTGGGCCCTTGGCCAGTTGCAGGGGAGGGCGTCAGGGCCCTGGGGACACCCCTCTCCCAAAGCAGTGTTGGTGCCCCCTCCTCTTCCCCTGAGCTGCCCTTCTCTGTGGATGACTCAAAACTCTGCCTTCCCAGTCCCTGAGAGTTTGGGGGTTTGTGCTCAAGGGCTGGGGCCAACAGGTGCCCCTGGGGTATCTAGGGCAGGAAGCTGAGAAGGGAGTGGGGGAAGGGCTGGCTGGACAGTGCCACCTCATGGGTCCTGGCACTGAGGTCAGGATGGGGCTTGTCCGAGGTGTGTGTTCCTCTGCACCAGGCCCAGCTCACCCGAGAAACGGGTGTCCTGGTTGTGCTACTCTGGGGCCCAGAGCCATGACCCACTTGCACTGGGGGCCTGCAGTTCAGTGCTGGGAATGTGGGTTCCCTGCTCGGTGGAATCCCAAATCTCCCACAAGGTCCAGGAATGGCCCCTTCGGGGCCCGAATTCTTTGCCCCAGGCCGTTCTCTACGCTTGCCCCACTCAAGACGATCAGCAGGGTCAGGATTGGGAGCGTCTGGCAGATCACGAGTCCAGGGCTCTGGGACAGGAAACACCTGGGCAAGGTCACACAGCAAGTGAGTAGGAGCCTCAGGATGTGAAATCAGGACAGAGCTGGCCTACGGAGCTTCCTTGGCTCCTGGGCCTTTACGGAGCTACATCAACTCCTGGGCTCTGCAACTTTGCAGACCTTATCAGGTCCTTGACCCTCGACTATTCCACCAGCTGTCTCAGTCTCCCTGCCCAACCCCCTTTCTTCCAGACATCTCTATGCCACTGTTTCTCCTCTGCCTCTCCTCCAGGTGGGTCAACATCTCCTTTCAGCAGTCCTATCACCTCTGACGAGGAGTATCTGAGCCCCCCAGAGGAGTTCCCGGAACCTGGGGAGACCTGGCCCCGAGCCCCCACCATGAAGCTCAGTCCTGGCCAGAATCGCCGTTCCTCGGACACTAGCTCCAAGGCGCCCCCTACTTTCAAGGTCAGACCCCCTAAGGCCAGCCCCCAGCTTTCTATTCCTTTGCGTGGCCCTTTGTTCTTGGGACCACACCAGGCTCTAGCAAGGCCTGGGGCTTTGTCCCATCAACCCTTCTTACCCAGAGTTGGCCTCCGTCAGACTAGTGTGGAAGAGACCTCTGACCCAGGGTCCCCCTGCCCCTAGGAGTTAAAGCTGGGCCCTGTCTCACCTGTCACCTCGGGGTCCCCTGCAGGTCTCACTTATGGACCAGTCAGTAAGGGAAGGCCAAGATGTCACCATGAGCATCCGTGTGCAGGGCGAGCCCAAGCCGGTGGTCTCCTGGTGAGTAGCAGCCCCTGACTACCGTCTTCCAGCTTTGCCAGTTCCGGGCTGGGCCCTGTGAAGCCTGGCTTTGGGTGGGGGGGCAAGTGAATACTTTGTGGACTTCAGTGTGTCCGAAGGGCATCATCCCAGGCACAGTGAGATCCCAGGCTACCCGCACTGTGACCCCACCCCTTCCGTGGTGTTTACACTCATTCAGGGCTTCCCCTCTGCGAGAGGTTTGGGTAACAGATGGTCTCCTGTCTGTCCGCTTGGCATGAATGACCAGGTGTCCTCTCACTCCTAAAGAAACCTCCCAACCCCCATCTCAACCTCAGCCCTGTCGTTTGACAATAGGGTGATTTTTTGAGGCCTGTGCTGTGCCCAGCCCTGCACTGGGCCCACACTTAATAATTTGTTACTGAGTTGCCAGCGTCTAGAGTTAAACTTGGGCCTTAGCTGCAGGGCTTCATTTCAGGTGCCATTTGATGACTCATTTGGCTTAGTTTTCTATTGGTTTGGGTTCTCTTTTTCACTTTTAAACGATTATCTGGTCCCCAGTGTAGTTTTTTAACACTAAGTTATTTCCTATTCCTTTGGGGAAGTGAGCAAGCTATTTGTCCATTAACATAAGTATAAACAAGACAAAAATCTAAGGATTATCAAGAGCTAAATAGCTTGGTATTACTCTTAACTGCAATTACCCGGAAAATCCCATGGACAGAGGAGCCTGGCGGGCTACAGTCCATAGGGCCCCAAAGAGTTGGATGCCACTAAGCGCACGCACACACAAGTGCATTTAGGTTCTAAGAAGGGAGTGACCCAGGTGGGCAGAGGGTGTCTGGAAGTTCCTGGGGGACGGGGCGGTGGTGGGATTGCCAGTCAGGGTGAAAAGGAAGCCCTGTAACCTAGGGGTCCCCATGCCCAGTGAGACATATCTGGGGAGCAGACAAACGATGTTGGGGTGGGAGGCCTGCTTCGCTTTGCAGCCATGTGCTCACGGGGCCCGGGGACTGAGTTCTCACCCTTCCCCCAGGCTGAGAAACCGTCAGCCCGTGCGCCCAGACCAGCGGCGCTTTGCAGAGGAGGCCGAGGATGGGCTGTGCCGCCTTCGGATCCTGGCTGCCGAGCGGGCCGACGCTGGCTTCTACACCTGCAAGGGGTGAACGAGTACGGCGCTCGACAGTGCGAGGCGCGCCTGGAGGTCAGAGGTGAGTGCCTCAAGCTCTCTACGAACCCCTCACCCTGGCCCTGGCCTCATCCCTGCCCGGTTGCCAATTTTCACACAAGCTTAGTTAATGGCGTGCCAGAACTAAAAGGGCCTTCGAGGTCCCTAGGTTCAGCTGCTCATGCTGTAGTAAGTAAACTGAGACCCAGAGGGGGGAGGCGATTTGCCCTAGGTCACACAGCAAATTGTTGAGCGCTCAGCTTACTACACAGTACTGCCTTCCCTCCCCTCCGTCACGGCTGCTCCGGTGCCAGCTCGAGAGACCCTGCTTCCTGTCGCCGGCAGTCCTCATCTCACACTCTTCTAAGCCTTGGTCACCTCGCCAGGCCCCTTCCTCACACCCACTCCCCGCTCCTCTCTTGCCTCTTCCACCCATCCCATCGCTGTGTGGACGATACCGTGGTTGGGCGTGGCAGTGGGGAGTGTTTGATAGTTGGACCCGTCCGGAGGGGCCCTTGGAGTGATTTGGGCATGGAGCTTTGTGGGACCCTAGGGTCGCCAGGGTGAGCAGAGCTGGGAAGAGATGGAGAGGACTGGGCCCCCGGAGTCGGGGCATAAGGGCAGGTAGCCTCTAGGCCTCAGGGACAGCAGGCGGCTCCCCAGGGCAGGCCGTCTGCCTCACCTTCTACTCCCTCTCTTCCCTGTGGGCAGTTCAGGGCCAGGAACCCCCTCCCCAGCTCCACACTCAGCCACCTCCCCCTCTTCCTGGCAGAGGCCAACTCTGAGGAGCCCCCCAGCCCCCTACTGGAGCCTGGACCCAGAGAGTCATCGTTACTCCCCAGTCCCCATACGCTTAGTGAGCACACCCATGCCTCCAGAGCCTGGGGCTGCCACCTCTTCCGTCTCTGAATTCTTCAGCTCTCCTCCTGCCCAGCCCCCCAGCCCAGCCCCCTTCCCTGTCCTGCTCCTGCCCCCACAGCCCCCCCGCACCTCCCACCAGGGCCTGGCTCTGCCTTGCTTCTCTGTGTTAACCCACGTCTTGGTGCTCCTCTCTTTGGGATTCCCCTCAGTGTCCCACAGGCGATGGGGGTGCTCCTGACGCCTAGGAATGCTTTTTCTTGGTTCCCCAGGGCCTCTGCCTGCCCAGGAACTCTGGAGACCTGGCCTCTGGCTGGCTGCCGCCCCCTCCCCCCAGGGCCAACCTGGGTGGGGAGTCGAAAGTAGCAATGCCACCCTGGCAGTCTTAAGAGGGGCCCTAGCCAGGTCTGCGTGCGTGTGCGTGCCTGTGCGTGCGTGTGCGTGTGCTGCACTAACCTGCCGCTTGCTGACTGAGGTTTTTGTCTGTACACAGGCGAGTGAGCTCAGGGGGCCGCCTGCGCTCCCCCCGCTACCCTCCGAGCCGCGCCCCTGTCTCAGGCACCTCTCGGACCTCGCTGTGTTTCACTGCCTCCTGCCCACAGACCCTGCCGGCCCGGACCCTATCCCAGCCTCCCCTCCCCTCCCCACCCACGCAGCATCCTGGGACAGCCCATGAGCCCTTATGGACCCCCCTCCCCAAGCGGACACATGGTCGGGCAGGCTGGGAGCTCCCCCACGGACTGGGTGCCAGGAGGGGAGGGTGGCTGTGAGGAGTATCAAGACCACCCCCTAGTCTCTCCCTGAAGGGGAGCACCCAGCGAGTGCATGTGCTGCCTCTGCTATAGGCCCTGTCTGTCTTTCTGTTTGTCTGTCTGTGTGTCTGTGACAGTCAGGGAAGGATGCCCTCCAGCTGGCGTGGGGTCAGGCAAAGGGGGAGAGGACATGGCCTGGTGTCCGTAGGATAGAGGGAACTAGAGGGGCAGGGGGCTGTGGGCAAGGGGCTCAGGGGGCCACTGACCATTCCAGAAATGGGTTTCAAATGGCACAATCCTTTCTATTTCACAAGAGACCAAAAGCCAGAGGCCCTTGGCCCCTGTGCTGATGAGGAGGCCTGGTGAGGCCCGGCCCTGGACGGTAGGCTTAGGGCCCTTAGGGGCTCCCTTGTTCACCATCAGGGCCAGGGATGCTCTATCTGAGGATGAGAGTTAGCCAGGCTTGGCGCAGGAGTAGGGGCCTGCTGTAGTGGGTGTGGGCATATTCAGAAATACCTGTTTCTTAGTTCAAATAAAGTCCAGTTTGTACCCAGCTGGTGTGCTGTGTCTTCTTTTTCCGCCGCCGTCTCTGTTCCCTTGTGGCCCTCTCGGTTTTCATGCCCTTGATCCCCTCCCGCTTTCCCCGAGTTCCCCCTCTCTGACCCAGGTGGGATGGCCATGCGGAAGCCAGGCCTGGGAGCTCCTTGCTGTCTTGGCCTGCTGGGCGGGCGGGCTTTCCCTGTCTCCAAAGGAACAAAATGCATCTCTCTCTCTGTGTCTGTCTGTCTCTCTGTGTGTGTGTGCGTGTGTGTCTCCCTCTCCCTATGTTTCTCTGCTCCGTGTGTGCCCCTTGTGGCTGCTTACCCCACCTAGCACACCCTGAAAGCCGGTCCCTGGCCGTGCTGGCCCCTCTGCAGGACGTGGACGTGGGGGCCGGGGAGATGGCGCTGTTTGAGTGCCTGGTGGCGGGTCCCACCGACGTGGAGGTAGACTGGCTGTGCCGAGGCCGCCTGCTGCAGCCCGCACTACTCAAATGCAAGATGCATTTCGATGGCCGCAAATGCAAGCTGCTGCTCACCTCTGTGCATGAGGACGACAGTGGCATCTACACCTGCAAGCTCAGCACGGCCAAAGGTAACTGCCCACCTGGGCCCGAGGGCTGCTGCCGGCTCCCCAGAGCTGGAGGGAGGGGAGTGGACGTGTAGGAGCCCTGACGGAGCTGGTGTTGAATAAGACAACCAGAAAACGGGCCTCCGTCTCTGGGGAGAAGAGCAGTGGGGTGAGAGCGGGTACAGTGCACCTGCCCCCACCACGTCGGCACTGGCAGTCACACCTTGCACAAAGCAGGTGTTTGACACGGTGTCCCTGTTCACTGTCGTTCCTGTGGGGAGCCCACTGCCAAACTGTAGCAACCACACCTAGAATGGGGTTCCAGTTCTTGCCCTGCTATATGGCAGCCACGTAACTGGACAAGTCACTTCTTTTCTCGGAGCTTTAGGCCGTTCGCCTGTAAACAGGGATCGAAGTAACGCCTGCCTTGTAGCGGGAGCGATAGGGCTAATGAGATAATGTATGGATGGACAAAGCTAAGCACTTGGCGAGGGATGGCGCCTAATGAATGTCTGCTGTTATTAATGACACCTCTGGCCTGGTCCCTGTCCTCGTTTGAGGAGCTGAGATAATGCCTCATCTGGTTGTGGTGATGCGCACCTAAAGGGGACCCTGAGGCCTTTGTAAGCAGGAAGGGATCAGGCCAGCATCAGGGGCTGCTGTTTCCCCAGAAGATTCTGCGTGCAGTGGTAGTGTGGGGCACAGGGTCATGTGCTCTGGGTCTGGGATGGGGGCGAGGGAGTATGGGCACGACCTGGCCATAAAGGAGAGTTCCAAGGGTAGGGGGAAGGGGTGTGGAGGATGGAGTGGGCTTGTCTTTAGGCCCTTCTCTTAGAGCTGTTCTGAGGTTCACCCTGGGTGGGCAGGACGAGGTGAGGAGGGGAGAGCCAGGCCATGCCATCCCCACTGCCCCAGCAGCCTGCTGCCTGCTCTCGCTGCCCACCAGCCCCTGGAGATGGTCCGGCCTCTCGATTTTGCTCGTGGCCTCAGTCTGGTGCCCTAGGACCTAGCTGGGCTCTTTGCAGGCTCCAGTTTTTGCCCGAGCTCCTTTTACCTGCCCAGCACGAGGGCGGGACTGGTGGGTTGGGGCACCCAGGGTCCCACAACCTTCCCTGCCCCACTGCTGATCCCTTCCTGCCAGATGAACTGACCTGCAGTGCCCGGCTGACTGTGCGGCCCTCGCTGGCCCCCCTGTTCACGCGGCTGCTGGAGGATGTGGAAGTGCTGGAGGGCCGCGCTGCCCGCTTCGACTGCAAGATCAGTGGGAGCCCGCCCCCCTCCGTTACCTGGACTCACTTGGTATGGCCCTCCACTGCGCAGGTGTCGGGAGGAGGACCCCCCCAGGGGTCAGAGGGCAGGGCCCCTGTCTGAGGCTGCCGCCTGACCCCTGTCCCTCGCAGGCCGCCCCGTGGAGGAGAGCGAGAATGTGCGGCTGCGACAGGACGGGGGCCTGCATTCACTGCACATAGCGCACGTGGGCAGTGAGGACGAGGGGCTCTACGTGGTCAGTGCCGCCAACACCCACGGCCAGGCCCACTGCTCAGCCCAGCTCTACGTGGAGGAGCCTCGGACGGCCGCCACCGGCCCTAGGTACTGCCCCAAGCCCCCTACCGCCTCTGGGCAGCCAGGGCTTCCTCCGGGGGCCCCAGCCCTGTGGTAGGAGGTGCGACTCTGGGCCGCTGGGCCGCTGTGTGGTTCTTACAGCTCCAAGCTGGAGAAGATGCCCTCCATCCCCGAGGAGCCCGAGCAGGGTGAGCTGGAGCGCCTGTCCATGCCCGACTTCCTGCGGCCGCTGCAGGATCTGGACGTGGGACTGGCCAAGGAGGCCATGCTGGAGTGCCAGGTGACCGGCCTGCCCTACCCCACCATCAGCTGGTTCCACAACGGCCACCGCATCCAGAGCAGTGACGACCGGCGCATGACACAGTGTACGTGTCCAGGAAGGGGCTCTGGGGCTGCCCCCTCCAACACCCTCTTTGCTTGCGAGAGCCTATCCCCTCTCCCCACCCTTGGGCCTTCCTTCTCTCACCTGGTCAGGGATGGGGTGCCTGGGAGCCCAGAGAGGCTATGGGGTCGCAGCCTCCTGCCTTGAGCCCACCCGGCCCCCATCTGCTGGGTCACCACTCTCAGCCTCAGAGGCCCATTAGCACTTACTGGCCCAGAAGTCCAGCCTGCTACTGACTGTGGGCAAGTTACAGAATTCTCCAAGCCTCAGTTTCCTCATCTGTGGTAGGCTTGTTGTGGGAATTGAATCAGTTAATACACAGAGAGCATGTAGGGCGAATAGCAAGGGGCCAGTGAGTGTTAAATGTCACTGTTACGGCTGCTGTTGTTACCATTACCATCATCCTTGTCGATAAAGTGATGCTTCTCACACCCTCTTGGAGAAGTTCCAGTGAAAATACCGACGTGGGTAGCGTCTGCATCAAAAAGATGCTTGGTTCAGGGTTGTTCAATAACAAATGAAGAAAGAGCAGCAGGAGAATTACAGAGGAACGTATTTGAGATGGTGTCCTCCTCTTCCTTCTATTACTAAGTTGCTTCAGTCGTGTCTGATTCTGTGCAACCGCATAGACGGCAGCCCACCAGGCTCCCCCCGTCCCTGGGGTCCTTCAGGCAAGAACACTGGAGTGGGTTGCCATTTCCTTCTCCAATGCATGAAAGTGAAAAGTGAAAGTGAAGTGGCTCAGTCATGTCCTAGCAACCCCATGGACTGCACCCCACCAGGCTCCTCCGTCCATGGATTTTCCAGGCGAGGGTACTGGAGCAGGGTGCCATCGGCTTCTCCGGGTGTCCTCCTAGCCTTGGGTGTTTTCTCAAGGCGTATCTCAGTTCCATCCTTGAAGGAATCTGAGCCTCGTGTAAGAAGGTCTAGCTATGCCCTCTCAGACAGTGCCACCTGCAACCCGTGATGGGTTCCTCTAACTGCTGCTGCAGTGTGACAAACTCACCTTTGGTAAGCATTTCTTGAGTGCCAGGCCCTGATGCTAAAGGCCTGACGTGAGAATCCCACCTTCCTCACCACAGGACTGTAAGGCAAGTAGTATGGTCCCTGTTTACAGATGGGAAAACTGAGGCTTGCAGAGGGACAGAGATTTACCTAACGGCAGACAAATACCATCCGGCTGCCTAACCAGGACATCTCCTGTCACCCCTCCCATCCCCAGAGTCACTACCTTGGCTCTGACTCTCCCCTCGATCCCCGTCCGCCACTGTCTTTGCTCAGCCCACAGGCTTCCCATCTCCCAATCTACTCTGAGGCCCAGGCCGAGCGTCTGTCTCAGGATCTGAGCCGGCGCCTCTTGTTTCTGTCTGTATCTGGGGTCAGCAGTGGCCTTGGGCTTCTTTTCCTTTATAAATAGTGTCAGCAGAGATAAATGAATGGGTGGCTGTTCCGGGCAGAGATAACCTCTAAGAGCGGGGAGGGGTGTTTGGGGACGGCCCTGACGTCGAGGAGAAAGGACAGTGCACGTCTTTCCCCTTCATGTCCCTCTGGGGAATGGCCTCCTCACCATCATTCAGGAAGCACGGTGTAGGGAGAGAGCCTAGGAATCAGAAGGAACCCAGTTCAAGCCATGGCTTCATTGTAGAAGCCATGTAGTGGTGTGACCTTGGGACAAGTCTGTTAATGTCTCTGACCTCATTGGTAACATGAGGACACTCTTGCAGGGTTGTTGAAAGGATATGGATAAAGAAATGCACGTCAAATATCTGGCATGGATGGGGCACAGTGCAAACAAATTTTATTGTAATTTATAATCTAATGTATTTGGCATTTACTGCATGCAAGGCATCCAGTTCTGAGCCTGGTAGGACAAATCAGCTCTGTCTTCAAGGAGCTTACGGGAGGCAGGACGCAGGCAAGAAAAGAAGGACCACCTGAAGCAGTGTGGGCTGGGTGCTGGGCATCCTGGGGAGGGAGTCAGAGGTGGAGGGGCAGAGGGGACCAGGGGCATGGAGAGGAGTGCCCAGGGCTGGCACTCACTCTACTATATCTTGAAGGAGAAGGAGGCCTCAGGTAAGAGAACAGTCCAGAAGAGAGGAATTTTGTGAGCAGAGACCTGGAGATGGGACTCATGGCTTGTTCAAGGATCTGATGGTGGGTCAGGGTCAGGACATGGAAGAATAGCAGGAGACAGGGGTGGATGAGAGTTTGGACTGAGGGCTTTGGAGGCCACCTGTTTAACAGTAGGTGCCATGAAGGTCCTCAGATGGAGAGATCACATGTGATGTGGCTGGTGGGTGTGGACCATGCCAGTGGAGGCTTTCATGGGCTCTGAGCTGGAGATGGGATGGGCAGTGGCTCTGAGGATGGAAAAGAGGGCACTGTCTGGGGTAGGAACCTGCAGAGGGTGAAGTGTTGTGGAGGACGATGAGAAGGTGTGGGCCTGGGGCCACAGGTTTGGATGGCCAGCCTGGACCTGGAGTGTAGCTCCCTTCTTGTGTCTGCCCTGCCCTTCCCTCCTGCCTATAGCGGATAGTTGGGGGGTGGGGGGGGTGAAGGGCCAGGCCTGGATGGCGTGGGCCGATGCTCCGGAGTATCCTCCCAGCTCAGGCCCAGTGTCATGTGCCTCCCCACTCCCAGACAGGGATGTCCATCGCTTGGTGTTCCCCGCCGTGGGACCTCAGCATGCTGGTGTCTACAAGAGTGTCATTGCTAACAAGCTGGGCAAAGCTGCCTGCTATGCTCATCTCTACGTCACAGGTGAGGCAGGTACCCTCCAGTCAGCTGGGTACATAGCCTAGCCTCTGGCCCACCTGGGGACCTGGGTGAGGGCAGGGCCTCTGCACCAGCTCTCTTTCCCCTCCATTCTCTGGGGAGCCACCTGGCCTTGCCTGTGCCCCTGGGGCTTTACCTCCCGGCCCTGCCCCAAGGCTTGGTGATCCTGTGGGTTGGTTGGGCCCTAAAGGACCCCCATGGACGGTGAACCTGTGGCTTTCAGATGTGGTTCCAGGCCCCCCAGACGGTGCCCCTCAGGTAGTGGCTGTGACCGGGAGGATGATCACGCTTGCATGGAATCCCCCCAGGAGTCTGGACATGGCTATCGGTGGGTTCCGGCCACACGGGGCCATGGGTGGGTGGCAGGGCATGGCAAGACAGGCTCAGGCAGGGTACCAGGGGGGCCAGGAGAGGAAGGCAAGGCCCAGGGGGACATAGAGGTCAGAGTAGGAGTGGATAGAGCATTGGAAATAGGACAAAAGTGGCTTTACGGGCCCCCTCCCTGTGGTCGACAGAGCCCTGGCTCTGGGTCGGGGAGGAGGCAAAGCAGGGACTGCTATGTTGCCTTCTCTTCTCAGAGGGACTCGGTGCCTGGGTGGTGGTTCTTCCCCATGCACAGCATCCTCCTGCTCTGTGCCTCAGTCTGTCTACCTCGGGTGGTAGCAAGGAATTAGAACTAAGTTAAGCTCCCTCCTCGCCTGTAACTGGACCACATGCCTGACACCTCGTGGGCTCTGAGCTTTCTCTCGCCTGTGGCTGGGCAGGAGCAGGTGGGGGAACAGGCAGAAGCGACAGGAGAAACTGAGGCAGGTCCTCAGACCAGACTGATGATGAGTACCTGGGTCCCGAGCCAGCAGAATGGGGGCAGAGGGCACCCCAACCAGGCCCGCCTCTACCAGCTGCCTCCCCACCAGACCCAGATGCCCTGACCTACACCGTGCAGCACCAGGTGCTGGGCTCAGACCAGTGGACGGTGCTGGTCACCGGTCTGCGGCAGCCTGGGTGGGCAGCCACTGGATTGCGAAAGGGAGTCCAGCACGTCTTCCGGGTTCTCAGCACCACCATCAAGAGCAGTAGCAAGCCCTCACCCCCGTCCGAGCCCGTGCAGCTCCTGGAGCATGGTGAGCCTGGTGTTCCTGGAGGGGGTTGGGCGAGAGCCATCAGGCTAGGGGACTGGGTGTCCGTGGAGGAGGCTCCAGGGCTGGTGTGGACACAATAACTGGCAGGATTGGCATGGCTGCACACAACCCCCACCTGTCAAGAGTGCTTCTTTCTCACTCCTGAAAGCTGCACGCACCACAGTTGAGGCTGAGGCTCTGGGTCAGAGGAGCTGGAGGTCCAATCCCAGCTCTGCCACTCCTGGCTGAGTTCCCTAGACGAGTTGCTAAACCTCTCGAGCCTCGGCTTCCTCGTCTATAAAAAAATGGAGCTCACGGGGTGATGGGGAGGGTTCCGAGAGCAGTGGGTGCTAAGGGTCTGATGTCGGGCCCAGCACTGAGCCAGCCCTTCTTTTCGCAGGCCCACCCCTGGAGGAGGCGCCCACCGTGCTGGACAAGCCAGACGTCGTGTATGTGGTGGAGGGCCAGCCCACCAGTGTCACTGTCACCTTCAACCATGTGGAGGCCCAGGTCGTGTGGAGGAGGTGAGCCCGCCTTGCGTGCCCTACTGCTCAGATGAGGTGCCTGGCTCCAGCTAGCCAGGCTGACCTCCCTGGGGCTGGATCCTGGGTGACCGCCCCGTCCTGTGTCCCTCAGCTGCCGAGGAGCCCTCCTAGAGGCCCGGCCAGGTGTGTACGAGCTGAGCCAGCCGGATGATGACCAGTACTCTCTTCGGATCTGCCGGGTGAGCCGCCGGGACCTGGGAGCCCTCACTTGCACTGCCCGCAACCGCCACGGCACACAGGCCTGCTCAGTCACCCTGGAGCTGGCAGGTGGGTGACCGCGGCCTCTGCCTCTCCCTGCTCTGAGGCCCACAGCCCTCTCCTCACCCCCCAGGTGTACACACCCGCCTGACAATCCCAGGTGCCTCTGCTCAGGCTTGTCTATCTAATGGCTATAATAACTGCAGCAGTAGTAACAATAACGGTACTAGTACTGATATATTTATTGAGAACCTGTATGTGCTAGGCTCGGTGCTGAGTACCTTACATTTATTACTTGTTTTATATTTAGATCAACCCTGTGAAATGGAATCAGTTATTATTTGCGTGATACAGATGGGGAAACTGAGGCCCAGAGAATGTGCTAAGTAACAGGCCCAGAGTCACACAATGTAATAAGTCAGGAGCTGAGATTCAAGCCTGGATGCCCTACTCCAAAGCCAGACAGTGTTCCTAGCTCCTGTGTTAAGCACAGCAGGTTCCTCGTCTATAAAAAAATGGAGCTCACGGGGTGATGGGGAGGGTTCCGAGAGCAGTGGGTGCTAAGGGTCTGATGTCGGGCCCAGCACTGAGCCAGCCCTTCTTTTCGCAGGCCCACCCCTGGAGGAGGCGCCCACCGTGCTGGACAAGCCAGACGTCGTGTATGTGGTGGAGGGCCAGCCCACCAGTGTCACTGTCACCTTCAACCATGTGGAGGCCCAGGTCGTGTGGAGGAGGTGAGCCCGCCTTGCGTGCCCTACTGCTCAGATGAGGTGCCTGGCTCCAGCTAGCCAGGCTGACCTCCCTGGGGCTGGATCCTGGGTGACCGCCCCGTCCTGTGTCCCTCAGCTGCCGAGGAGCCCTCCTAGAGGCCCGGCCAGGTGTGTACGAGCTGAGCCAGCCGGATGATGACCAGTACTCTCTTCGGATCTGCCGGGTGAGCCGCCGGGACCTGGGAGCCCTCACTTGCACTGCCCGCAACCGCCACGGCACACAGGCCTGCTCAGTCACCCTGGAGCTGGCAGGTGGGTGACCGCGGCCTCTGCCTCTCCCTGCTCTGAGGCCCACAGCCCTCTCCTCACCCCCCAGGTGTACACACCCGCCTGACAATCCCAGGTGCCTCTGCTCAGGCTTGTCTATCTAATGGCTATAATAACTGCAGCAGTAGTAACAATAACGGTACTAGTACTGATATATTTATTGAGAACCTGTATGTGCTAGGCTCGGTGCTGAGTACCTTACATTTATTACTTGTTTTATATTTAGATCAACCCTGTGAAATGGAATCAGTTATTATTTGCGTGATACAGATGGGGAAACTGAGGCCCAGAGAATGTGCTAAGTAACAGGCCCAGAGTCACACAATGTAATAAGTCAGGAGCTGAGATTCAAGCCTGGATGCCCTACTCCAAAGCCAGACAGTGTTCCTAGCTCCTGTGTTAAGCACAGCAGGAAATAGTACTTCCAGAATAACAAACTGGGGTGGGGCTGGGGGCAGGGGTGGAGCAGTGCAAGGGGAGGAAGGTGGAGAAAAAGGCCCATGAGAGCATCTTATCACCAGACTCCCAGCTCTGAGATCCTGGCTGCTGCCCTTTTGCACAAGCCTGTGTGACAGAGCCTCCTAACCTTTGCAGTGAGGTTTCTCCTTTCAAGATGTAGTCTCTCAGATCGTAGCCTGCATTAAGTAGTAATTGTCTTGTTTTCCACTTTGTTAATTAACTCTAGACACATGTAACTGCCACTCAGAAGTTCAGATCTGTGTGAGCTAAACAGTTACCGCTGAGTAGATAAGATTCTAAGCAAATGCAAAGAAAGTGACATTTTAGTTAGCACAGGCCATCTTATCACGGGGTAAATGTACATCTTCTGGTGCTTTCAAAAAACTGTTGAAGTCCACTTGAAACTTTCTGATACTTTTGATCTTCGTAGACTGACCCCTGCCACCACCTCCACCCCATACCCAGCAGACTAGGGACCAGATTCCTAGAGGGCAGGGCGGGCAGCTTTAAAGTGGGAGAGAGGTGGCCGTAGGGTGTGTGAGGAGGAGATATTGGGTCCCTGCTGGCCCTGCTGTGG
Organism: Madoqua kirkii; assembly: GCA_006408675.1. NCBI lineage: Eukaryota > Metazoa > Chordata > Mammalia > Artiodactyla > Bovidae > Madoqua > Madoqua kirkii. The sequence goes on along the minus strand of SJYC01122433.1, from coordinate 36,520 downwards.
ATGGAGTGGAACCACTGATGGTCTGGGTCACTGGTTTCCCTTTTCTGTCTTCCCCTCTGCCTCGCATCCTGCCACCATACCCCACCCCTGTACTTCCCACTCAGCCACCCCTTTGCTTCTTGGTTGTGATTTTTTTGGTTTTTTTGGTCATACCACATGGCTTGTGGGATCTCAGTTCCCCAACGAGGAATCAAACCTGGGCCCCTGGCAGTGGGAGCAAAGTCCCAACCCCTAGACCACCAGGGAAGTCCCAACCACTGGCTCCTTATTAGTAGCATCTGTAGGATTCTTCTTTCTTCCCAGGTGTAGGAGGAGCCCTGGGGTTTGGGGAGGCCCTGAATATTGAGAGAGCAGCAGCCAGCCTGGATGGGACAGTGACTGAGGGAGGCTGAGTCCCGTCTGGCCAGAGCTAGAGCAGGCCTGGGCTTGCACCCACACCCCTTCCTGTTGTGCCCACCCCCGTCCTCCAGGCAGGTGGAATGGTCCCTTCCCTCCACACCCAGGCCGTGGATGCATTTCCCAGGATGCCATTCCTTTTGTTCTGTGTGGAAGTCAAGCTGTATGCCTGCGGCTGGGTGGTGCTCCCTGCCCAGGACTCCTGCTCTCCTCCGTACTCCCCCTAAAGCCCAGATCCTCAAACACTCAGAAAGGAGGAGGAGGGTGCCCGAAGTTTCTCCAAAAAACACAAGCACATTGGAATATGTATTGAATTCCGTCATGAGAATAGGAGCTGCTTTACCAGGAAATAACATGATATGTGTGGAGAATAAAATCAGTCACATGGGGGAGAACTAAACTGAGAATCGATGACTATTCATCTTGCCATCTTCCAGATGGTAGAAGGCCCCTTAAATATTTAAATAGGATTCAGAGAGAAAACTTCAAGATGGAGGCAGTGCCATCCATGAACTCCACGCGGGGTCACAAACTGAGCTGCCCATTGGGCCCTGGATGGGTATACTCAGAAGCCCGCAGTAGGACTGTGTTGAGGGCCACCACCCACAGAGGGCAGTGTCGGGCCACTCTGGGACAGCACATTAATGCAGCGAGGGAAGCAGCTCAGGACAGCCAGTCCTGTTTTTCCAATAGAGGCAGGAAATCCAGATTTCTTTTGTGTATGAAAATCTCCTAATTTCAAAGCTGGCCAATGAATCCTGAGAGCCCAACAAAGCAAGCCTGCACCCCCTGGCTGAGGTTTTCCGAGATTTGCAGAACATCACGTTTAGATTCACAGGGAGAGTGCTTGGTTCAGGCCAGGAATTCATGTTCTTTGGCCAAGTTTGAGAGCCCCAGGGTGGGGTGCTGGGACTCTGAGGGGTGCGGGAGGAGGCCGGGGTCTGATGTTCTGCCTGAGCTAGTTGCTGAGGGAAGGCTCAGAGAGGGGCTGAGGAGGGAGGCGCTTGTGACCCCAACGTTCTATTTCCCCACCACCACCCGTGTTTCAGAGGCCCCTCGGTTTGAGTCCATCATGGAGGATGTGGAGGTGGGGGCTGGAGAGACTGCTCGCTTTGCCGTGGTGGTGGACGGGAAGCCCCTGCCGGACATCATGTGGTACAAGGTCAGAGGCTGGCTGCAGCCTCCTCCTGAGCATGGGTGGAGGGGGCTGCATGGAGGGGTGACTTCCTGGGGGCTTGGAAGTGGTCAGGGAAGCCTGGACAGAGAGGAGGAGGAAGTGGGATCCAGAGGTGTTGGTGACGCTGGGAAACAAGGGTGGCGCCAGGCCCCTAGGGGAGCTAGCGCTAGATCTGAGGGTGGGGTGAGACTGGGTCTCTGGTGTGGAGGTGGAACTGGGTCCCAGGCAGACAGGAAGCTGGGCCCAGGCTGGGGTGACTGCCATCTCTGCAGGATGAGGCGCTGCTGACCGAGAGCAACCATGTGAGCTTCGTGTATGAGGAGAACGAGTGCTCCCTGGTGGTGCTCAGCGCGGGGGCCCAGGATGGAGGGGTCTACACCTGCACGGCCCGTAACCTGGCTGGCGAAGTCTCCTGCAAAGCAGAGCTGGCTGTGCACTCAGGTGGGTTGGAACTCAAGGGGAGCAAGGCAGAGTGCTCACCCAGGGATCCAATGATAGGGGCCCGCGCCTTCACTCCGGACCACGCCCCCTCCAGCCCCAGCTCCAACATTCGCGCTTCTCTTCTGTCTTCCGGCTGCCCCACCTGGCCGAGTCTCTGCCCCATCCCTCGTCTTGTCCTCCCCACCTAACACCAGGCATCTCTTCCTCAGCTCAGACAGCCATGGAGGTGGAAGGGATCGGGGAAGACGAGGAGCAAAGAGGAAGGAGGCTCAGCGACTTCTATGACATCCAGCAGGAGATTGGCAGGTGTGGGGCTCAGAGTGGGTGCGCTGTCTGGGGGCCGACAGAGGCTGGGCCTGAGGCTCGGCAACAGCTGAGCCCTGTCCTTTCCTCGCATCCTCACCCAGGGGTGCCTTCTCCTACCTGCGCCGTGTAGTGGAGCGAAGCTCTGGACTGGAGTTTGCAGCCAAGTTCATCCCCAGCCAGGCCAAGCCAAAGGCATCAGCATGGCGGGAGGCACGGCTGCTGGCCCGGCTCCAGCATGACTGCATCCTCTACTTCCACGAGGCCTTCGAGAGGCGCCGGGGACTGGTCATCGTCACCGAGCTGTATCCTGGGACAGGCTGGGCGGCTGGGGGACACGTGGTCTGAACGACTGGTCCTTGGAACAGCCAATTAGCAACATGTTTTACATTTTACAAAGTGGTCCCGCTGACAACTGGGATTTCTCGAGGCATCTTTGTTTTTTTAATTTTATTTACTTTTGGCTGCACTGGGTTATTTTGTTGCTGCGTGCAGGCTTTGTCTAGTTGCAGCGAGCAGGGGCTACTCTTCCATACAGCGCACAGCCTTCTCATTGCAGTGGCTTCTCCGGTTGCGGAGCACAGGCTCTAGAGAGCATGGGCTCCAGGAGCTGTGGCACACAGACTTAGTTGCTCTGAGGGGTGTGAGATCTTCTTGGACTAGGGATCAAACCCGTGTCCACTGCACTGGCAGGTGGATTCTTGACCACTGGACCACCAGGGAAGTCCAAGACATCTTATAAACACTTCACAGAATGGAGTCTGGAGACGTGTGTGAAGACCAACATTTTTTAGCTGAAATTTACAAAGTACGTGATGTGTGCCTGACAGTGTTCTAGGAGCTTTACCAACATCCGTTTCATTATCATGTATACTTATCTCTCGGAATTTTATTATCTCCATTTTACAGATGACGAAACTAAGGTGTAATGGGATACAGTAACTCACCCAAGATCACACAGTCAGCAAGAGGCACATGATTTTTATCATGGAATGCAGTACAGTATATCTGAACATTTGCAATGACCCCCATTTCAGATGCAGGTTAATACGTGGCTTTATTTGGGAGGCTCTTCTCATACAGAACGGATTTTATTCTTTCATAAGAGCTGTAGTTAAACAAAGTCACACTGAGGTAATGATGCTGGGCAGCTGGCTTGTCACTGCCACTAGCAGGGTGACCGTGTCTTACATGCTAGCCTCCCAGTTTGCACTGTTAGAACCCTGACCTCAGCAAAATGACAAATTATTATGTCTCATGGGCCTTCTGGGTCATTCTCAAATAGAGTCAAGAGGTTCCATCCACAGTCAACAAAACGCTGCTCTAACTTGAGCCTTACAGACACTTTACAGGGTAGGTGAGAAGAACGTTATCCCTATTTGACACCAGCAGAAACCTAGGCTCAGAGAAGTTAGGTGACTTGCCTGAGATCCCACAGCAAGTGAGAGTTCAAGCAGGGTTGTCCCATCTACGACCCGGATGACAGGGGAAGGGGAAGATGCGGTTGATAACCGGTAGCAGATGTGGTTTTTGGGGAAAGAGAACCCTGTGCTGAGCTGGGGGCCAGCCGGAGCTCTGGGAGTAGAGGGCACCGCCTAAGGTGGGCCCGGCTGTTGGCGCTGGTCGCTGTTTCCTTGATCCAGGACATAGCTGCACAGAGGAGCTTCTGGAGCGAATGGCCAGGAAACCCACCGTGTGTGAGTCTGAGGTGAGGGCAGTGGGTGGGAGGGGCCAGGCTGGGCACCAGCGTTCACCCACCTGAGCTCTGAGACCCAAGGGGTGCACCCCGGGCGTGCCATCTGTGCCCACAAACAGGCCAAGGTGTGGATGGCGCTGTTAGGCAGGCAGCAGACCCCCACACTGGGACTTGCACTGTCTTCTATAAATCTCAGCACCTACCCTGTCCCCTAGCTCTGCTGTTTCTCAGTCTTCCTCACATAAAGATCACTCAGATGTTACCCCAGAAGGAGCCCCATCCAGACTCTGTTCAGCCTCAGTGCTATCCTGCCGTGTAGGGCTGTACAAATTGTGCACTACACAGTTCTGCTTATTATCATGTAAATGGTGTCCTCCTCTGATTGTGCTGTGCTCAGCCTGTGCAGCTGTACATGGAAACCCTGAACCTCAGTAACCCCAAACCTATGTTTCGGCCCCCTCCTGAAGGCCACTTCCCAGGCATAGCCTGGCTGCTTGCCACAACCCTGGTGGTGATCAAACATAATACTCCCCGGACTCTGGGCCTCCTGTCTCCACAGATCCGGGCCTACATGCGGCAGGTGCTAGAAGGAATATGCTACTTGCACGAGAACCACGTGCTGCACCTGGACGTCAAGGTGCGATGCAGGTGGGGGGTGGGAGCAGGCAGCACCTGTGGGAGCCAGGCCCTGGGTGTCCTCCCCTTGGCCCTCAGCTCTCACATCTTGCCTTGTGTCCCACAGCCCGAGAACCTGCTGGTGTGGGATGGTGTTGAGGGCGAGGAGCAGGTGAGGATCTGTACTTTGGGAACGCTCAGGAGCTGACACCAGGAGAGCCCCAGTATTGCCAGTACGGCACACCTGAGTTCGTGGCACCCGAGATTGTCAACCAGACCCCTGTGTCTGGAGTCACTGACATCTGGTAATGTTGGCATGCTGGGCTGCTTGGGTGGGCCGGGGCAGCTTCCCCCCATGCCATGCTGAGGACTCGGGGTCAGAGAGGAGCTTTACTAAGCCCGGATGCCTGCCTTCTCTGACAGTCAGCTCCTGACCTTGCTCACAAGGGTCTCCTGCCTTTGTTACTACCTCCTTCTCCTCCCTCAGGGCCAACCCAGCCACTGAAGGCCTCAGCCCTAGTCCTAGGTGCCACACCTCCCCACCTACAACCACCTGGCCTCCCCCCACCAAGTGAAGCAGGCACAGTCTCTTGGTCCCCAGATTCCTCCAGACTTCCTAGGCCAGCCCTGCCATGATCCTTGAGTCCTCCAGGCACGTCGTGATCTCTGGATTCAGGGTCTTCCCCAAAGGAGGCGCCCCTGTGCCCGTTTGTCCATGGCAGTGTTCACAGGGAGGACTCTTCCTCAGTAGATCAGCAGTAGTGAGAGGACTGCTCAGTTCTGGTGGAGCAGGGCTGCCCTCTTACCTGCTCACTCTCCTTTCCCCACAGGCCCGTGGGCGTCATCGCCTTCCTCTGGTAAGAACCCCTCTGCTCTCAGGAACCCTGTCTCCTAACAGTTTCTCATAGCAGGCCCAAACGTTGGCAGAGCCTGGGGCAACAGAACATTTGAGGGCTGCAGCCTGCCCCTTCTCTTCCATGCCCTGGCTGCTTCCTACACTGGAAGGGGCCTCATGAGCATAAACGTGGACACCCTGCCTGTGTGTCCAAGCTTTGTCCACCACCATGTGCCTCCACAAGGGGCGGGCACACTGGTAGTATGCTTAGGAAGGCCAGTGCTGACTCAGTGCCATTTAGACAAGGGACTAGTCCAGAAGATGGGCTAGAAAGGACCGGGCTCCAGGGACATATCCCCTGGGCACAGACTCCTCACTGCAGGGACGGGCTGCAGCTGGGGGAGGGCTGGCACAGGTCTGCTAGAGCACGGGCCGAGGGCAGGAGTCTGGCTGCCCAGGGCTCAAGGCAGTGCTGTCGTCAGGGGCCCGAGTAAGGGCAGGACGGGCAAGAATCTGCAAGGTTCTGCCCAGATTCACCCAGCGCCCACTCCCGTCCCCAGCCCCGTGCTCCTGCTGGCTTCCTACTCTCTCCTCTCAGCCCCAGGTGCCCCACCCTCACTGCAGCCCTCTCCACCCATGCAGCCTGACTGGAATCTCCCCGTTCGTTGGAGAAAATGATCGGACGACATTGATGAACATCCGAAACTACAACGTGGCCTTCGAGGAGACCACGTTCCTGAGCCTGAGCAGGGAGGCCCGGGGCTTCCTCATCAAAGTGCTGGTGCGGGACCGGCTGTGAGTATGAGGCCCAAGGAGCCTCCCCGCTGCAGAGTTCCCCTACGCTGCCCCTACTCTGGCCCAAACCTTTGCCTGTAGACAGTCAGTCCCCCAACTCCTTAGTGGCCCCATTTTCCCAAACATTTAATGAATGAATGCTAAATGCCTTTTTAATACTCCTTCCTCTACAGGAGGCCTACTGCAGAGGAGACCCTCGAGCACCCTTGGTTTAAAGTGAGTCTTGTCTTCTGAACCGGTGGTAGAAGAGGTTGAAGGAGAGAAAACGTTATTAGCAGCTCCGTTTATTGAGTCCCTCCTGTTGTGCAGTAACCATGATATGCATTTTATTTATGTATAATCGTTAGCCTCACAATAGCTCTACAAAGAAAGGTATTATCACTCCCCTTTGGCTGATAAGGAAACTGAGGCTCAAATTGGGGTATCACAGACTGCAAGGCACAGGCCTGACCTGCTCCCTCCCCTGACATCCTAGGGATCCTCATGAGAGTTCTCTTTGGCTCTTGAGACCAGCTCTGGGCCTCCTCACTCCTGGGGCTCACCTCTCTCCTGCCCTGGTCCTGCATACTGTGGTTGGTGGGTGGCCTGGCTGGTTTGTCCTCTTGGTTTTGAGCTCCCTGTGGGCAGAGTTCTCACTCATCTTCAAACCCCAGCACCGCAGGGCATAGCACCAGGCAGAGGGGGGGCTTCAGCAAATGACCCAGTACAAGCAAACTGTTCATAGAGAACTGGGCCCACAGAAGGCTGAGGTCATTCTGGTGTTTGTGCTTGGAGCACAAGCCTGGTCTCTCAGTCAGAAACAAGCTCTCAAAAGGACAGCCTGGGTGGGTGGCTGAGGAGAGCCTCTGAGGTCTGGCCCACCAAGGCTGCAGATGTCTGGGGCTCTGGCTCTTCAGGAAGGCAGTTGGTAAACTGGGGAGCAGGTTTCAAGTGAGAGGCCTGAGCACAGCCCTCCCGGTGCAGCCAGTGCGCCATGATAGGGCCTCGAGCTCCGGTGTAAGGTCTGGAGTCTGGGAGGCGCCGATCTCCTCTCTCTGTACTTGGACGTGTGCTCAGTCAGTCGCTCAGTCATGCCTGCCTCTCTGCAATGCCATGGCCTGTAGCCCACCAGGCTCCTCTGTCCATGGGGTTCTCCAAACAAGAATACTGGAGTGTGTTGCTGTGTCTTTCTCCCCCTGGAGGAAGGGATCGAACCCACATCTCTAATGTCTTCTACATTGGCAGGCGTATTCTTTACCACTAGCACCATGTGGGAAGCCTCTCCATTTGGCATCAGGGAATTTGTCCACATGTGGGCACCTTGACGGTGGGAGTTGTTGTGACAGACCCCCCTGGGAAGGGAGCCTGAGGAGCCCAGACTCGATGTGCTGTATCTGCTGTCCCCTCCTGTGGACGTTATCTCTGCACTGCTGAAGCCGGAGCGTTAGGGTTGACGGAGGACTTTGCCTCAGACCCTCTTTCTTGGTTTACAGGCACAGGCAAAGGGTGCAGAGGTGAGCACGGATCATCTAAAGCTATTCCTCTCCCGGCGGAGGTGGCAGGTAAACTCGGCTGGGCCCCACCTCTCTGCCTTCATCTTCAGCATTCTACAGCTTGCTCTCTCTAACGCTGCCTCTTCTGTCAGATGCTCTCACTTCTGCACATTTATCTTCACACACTTTTTAATTCTCTCGGCTGCCACGTCTGCCTGCATTAGGCCTTCTTCCCTGAGGATGAGGTGGGCCTGAGTGGGTCAGTTTGGCCCCGAAGGACCCTCAGGTCTGACTCTGGTACCCTGTCTCCAGCGCTCGCAGATCAGCTACAAGTGCCACCTGGTGCTGCGCCCCATCCCGGAGCTGCTGCGGGCACCCCCAGAGCGGGTATGGGTGGCCGTGCCCCGAAGACCACCCCCCAGTGGAGGGCTGTCGTCATCGTCTGACTCTGAAGAGGAAGAGCTGGAGGAGCTGCCCTCTGTGCCCCGACCTCTGCAGCCTGAGTTTTCGGGCTCCCGGGTGTCCCTCACCGACATTCCCACCGAGGATGAGGCCCTTGGGGCCCCAGAGGCTGGGGCGCCCACCCCCATGGACTGGCAGGAACAAGGAAAGGCCCCCTCTCAGGACCAGGAGGCCCCCAGCCCTCAGGCACTCCCCTCTTCAGGCCAGGAGTCCCCGTCCGGGCCCAGCCCCCGGCGGGGAGAGCTCCGCAGGGGCAGCTCGGCTGAGAGCGCCCTGCCCCGGGCCGGGCCGAGGGAACCGGGCCGGGGCCTGCACAAGGCAGCGTCTGTCGAGCTGCCGCAGCGCCGAAGCCCCAGCCCGGGGGCCACCCGCCTGACCCGAGGAGGCCTGGGCGAGGGCGAGTATGCCCAGAGGCTGCAGGCCCTGCGCCAGCGGCTGCTGAGGGGTGGCCCCGATGACGGCAAGGTCAGCGGCCTCAGGGGCCCCCTGCTGGAGAGCCTGGGGGGCCGCGCTCGGGACCCCCGGCTGGCGCGGGCAGCCTCCAGCGAGGCAGCACCCCACCACCAGCACCCCCCTGAGGCTCGGGGCCTGCAGAAGAGCAGCAGCTTCTCGCAGGGGGAGGCAGAGCCCCGTGGCCGGCACCGCCGAGCAGGGGCACCACTGGAGATCCCTGTGGCCCGGCTGGGGGCCCGCAAGCTGCAGGAGTCTCCCTCCTTGTCCGCCCTCAGCGAGGCCCAACCACCTAGCCCCGTGCGGCCCAGTGCAGCCAAGCCCAGCACCCCCAAGGCTTCAGAGCCTCCTGTGGGCACCCCCAGTGAGGCTGCACAGGCTCCAGCACCCCAGCCTGCCCGAGAGAAGGCCCCAGAATCCACGCCAGAACCAGCCCGGGCCCCCAAGCCCACACAGCCCCCGACAGCTCTGCAGACCCTAGCAGCTCCGCTCACTCCATACGCACAGATCATGCAGTCGCTCCAGCTGCCAGGCCAGGCGCAAGCCCCCCCGCAGGTCGCAGTCGTATCTCCTGCATCTCGGTCTCCAGCATCTCGGTTGGAGCCCAAGCCCCACCCGGCTGTGTTCTCCAGGGTGGCCTCCCCACCTCCCGGAGCCTCCGAGAAGCGCCTGCTCCCGGGAGCTGGAGCCACCCCAGCCGAAAAAGCCCGGGTCTCCGCCGTGCCCCGAAGGCCAGGGAGCAGACTCAGCAGCAGCATCGAGAACCTGGAGTCGGAGGCCGTGTTCGAGGCCAAGTTCAAGCGCAGCCGGGAGTCGCCCCTGTCGCGGGGACTGCGGCTGCTGAGCCGCTCGCGGTCGGAGGAGCGCGGCCCCTTCCGCGGGGCTGAGGAGGAGGACGGCATCTACCGGCCCAGCCCGGCAGGCACGCCGCTGGAGCTGGTGCGACGGCCCGAGCGCTCGCGCTCCGTGCAGGACCTCAGGGCGGTCGGGGAGCCGGGCCTCGTGCGCCGCCTCTCGCTGTCGCTGTCCCAGCGTCTGCGGCGGACCCCGCCCGCGCAGCGCCACCCAGCCTGGGACCCCCGGGCGGGGACGGCGAGAGCTCGGAGGGCGGCAGCTCGGCGCGGGGCTCCCCGGTGCTGACGGTGCGCCGGAGGCTCAGCTCCACGCTGGAGCGGCTGTCGAGCCGGTTGCAGCGCAGCGGCAGCAGCGAGGACTCGGGGGGCGCGTCGGGCCGCAGCACGCCGCTGTTCGGTCGGCTGCGCAGGGCCACGTCCGAGGGCGAGAGTTTGCGGCGCCTGGGCCTCGCGCAAAACCAGCTGGCGGCCCAAGCCGGCGCCGCCACGCCTTCCGCGGAGTCCCTGGGCTCCGAGGCCAGCGCTACGTCGAGCTCCTCGGGTGAGAACGGGGCCCAGGGGGCGAGTGGAGGGTGAAAATGTAAACAGGTGTGGTGGGATCTGGCGGGGGCGGGGCTGTTATGTTAGATGCGAGGAGAATGAGAGGGCCAAGGACTCCCAGCGCAAAGAAGCGGAGATATTTCTGGAGGCCTCCAGGACAGAACTGGCAGGACTAGGGCGGCAGAAGGCTGAAGGATAGAGGCTGTTGGCAGGAGATGGCCTGTGTCAAGGCTGTGTGTTAGTCGCTTGAGTCTTTGTGACTCTGTGGCCCTATGGACTGTGGCCTGCCAGGCTCATTTGTTCACGGAATTCTCCAAGCAAGAATACTGGAGTGGGTTGCCATGCCCTTCTCCAGGGGATCTTCCCAACACCCAAGGATTGAACCCTGGGTTTCCTGCATTTCAGGCAGATTCTTTACCGACTGAACCACCAGGGAAGGGTCGGGGCTAGAAGTCCTCTATTCCCTGGTAGTGGCTGGGCAAGTGCTCATAGGCTTGGTTCTTCACAGCTCCTGCAGAAAGTCGAAGCCGCCTGCGCTGGGGCCTCTCTCGGCTGCGGAAGGACAAGGGGTTGTCACAGCCAAACCTCTCTGGTAGTGTCCAGGAGGATTTGGGTCACCAGTATGTGCGCAGTGAGTCAGGTAATCCAGTCCTGCTGGGTGAGTAGCCCGCTGCGAGCCCCAGGGAAAAGTTATAGCTTGGTACAACTTGGCTACAAGTTGTATCTTGGAGGAGCCCTGGCAGTGGTGGAGGGGGCCTGGAGTCAGGAAAGAACAACAATCATTATAATTGCTTCAGTTGCCGTTAATTAGCAACACCAAGTGTCCTTTAAGCATTTAACAAGCGTTGCCTCACTCACCCCTCACACGTCGCTTAGGAGCTAGTCTTGTCATCTGCCCATTTTACAGGTGAGGGAACAGAGGCTTAGCCAGGCTAAGTAGCTTGTCCAAGTCACAGAGCTGGTAGTACATTGGACTGTATGACCCTCTGCATTCAGAGCCCCCCCTCCCCACCCCCCAGAAGGTCTCTGTCCCTGGGTGTGGTTCTCAGGATTGCCCCTCAACGACCCCTGGTGCTGTGTGTATACAGGATTGTTGTGTGTGTTCTCATTCGAATCCGACTCTTTTGCAACCCCATGGTTATAGCCCGCCAGGTTCCTCTGTCCACGGAATTTTCCAGGCATGAATACTGGGGTGGGTTGCCATTTCCCGCTCCAGGGGATCTTCCTGACCCAGGGATCAAACCTTCGTCTCTTGAGTCTCCTGCATTAGCAGGCAGATTCTTTACCCCCTGAGCCATCCGGGAAGCCCGTGAAAGTGCTCCCAGACAGTCTTCTCTCCCAGCCTAGAGGCCCATAGTCTGGACTGTGCCTTCAACCTTCCATTTCTCTATAGCCCCAAACACCCGATCGCCCCTCCCTATCCCCTCTGCCCCCACCCAAAGCTCTGTACACAGACAAGCCACCTCCGGGGCTCTTTGCTGTGGGGAGCAACACCGGGGATATGCCCTGGTCTGTCTCTCTGCCCACATGTCCCGGGGCTACAGCGGGGGAGGTATTGCCCCCCTGGGTCACCTCAGTCTCCCCTTGAAAGTGGGGAGCATTACTCATGGATGGCAGAAGTTCTGGAGGCCAGGGTTTCCAGACCAACCTGCAGAGAGGAGCAGGCCCACCACACCAGGCTACATGCAGGGCCTTTATCAGTCACAGAGCTCTTCTCCAGTTTCCAATAAAACTCCTCAGAACTGTTCCAGATGCATCTCAGCAGGGCTCGTGACTGAACATGTGACCTCATCCCTCCTTGGCTTGGGGGGCCGGGGGAGTCTGGGCATCTCACTCTAGGCAGTGGGTGGAGGGGGCTGTAGTGAGGGAAGAGGGAGGGAGGGAGGCCAGCCAGTGGGGGCAGGGGCAGTGAAGGAGGGGTGGGGGGTTGCGTAGAGAGAGAAGCCAGCCCGAGGCCTGGGGACAATTGATCCCTTCCTACCTGGGGCCCCCCTCCCGATTCCATGTTGCTTGTGCAGCTGGTTTCTTGCTGAGGCCATGTCTCCTTACTTCATCCTCTGACCCCTCCCCTCGGGAAGAAAGCTGCCCCACGCCCATCTTCCCAAGTCGGGCTGATCCCCGGGAGGATCGTGAGTGGGACTGGCAGAGCTGGACCAGGGTCACCTTTCATCTCTCCTTCTCCTTGGCTCCCTCTCTCTCCCTGCTACCCAGTATCCTCCCTTGATCTGAAGGTGGTCATTGACAAAACCATATTCCCTTTATGTTGATGGCACCTGGGTGTGGGAGCCCTCCTAGGGGAACGCTGGGGTACAGTGGGGAAAGGGGCAGGCTGATGTCTTGTCAGCTTCTTCTGCAGATCCTCTTCTCCCAGCTCATCCACACCCCACTCCCTGCTGGTTCCGCAGACAGCCAGGAGCTAGGGCTCCCAGGTGTATCTAATTCTCAGTCCACATGAAAGAAATCCACCCCACACACACACACACCACTACCATCACCAGACCAGGATGGGATTTTTCTAAAAAGACATTCCCAGGGAGAAGTGCAAATCCTCAGGGAACTAATGAGCCACAGGCCAGCAAAGAGCTGGAGCAAAGACAGTGGCCATCTGCAGCTCTGCCGTGGGCCCGTTCACCAGCCTGCTGTGAAGCCAGCTTTGCTGAAACAGCCTCTTTGGGGGTCTGTGCCTGGCTTTTCCACTGGGCATGTTAATGAGATAATAATCACAACAATAGAAGCTAGCACCTATGAGCATTTATTATATGTTAGATATCTGCTAAGCACTTTACTTGCCTCTTTGAATGCTTATGACAACTCTGTGAGCTTGGTGTTATTATTTTCCTTCCTCGATTTACAGACATGGTCCAAGGTCATGCAGATATGGTGTCTTTCCATTTCAAAAGCTCTCACCACTTAGCTGATCTGTGGGAGGGGTAGAAGGTCTGGGACAGGTACCCCAGACCCTAGAGGGGAAGAGGGATGGGGGAGACTGACACACTTGCAGGGTCTGCCCCAGGTTTGCCTTGACTTTCGGTCTTTTGAAATTGCACATTTTGATTGAACATATGTTCGGTCTTGGGAGTCTCAGGCCAGGTCACCAGCTCCTGTCGCTTGCCCTGCGGTACCCCAGAATGAATGGGTATTGCAGGAGCTTAACTATTGTAGCTTTTCAATATTTGTTTTCATCTTACTTAGCAAGTGCTTATAGGGATTTCCCTGACATTCCAGTGGTTAAGACTTTGTGCTACCACTGCAAGGGAGCACAAGTTCATCCCTGGTCAGAGAACTAAGATCTTGCATGCTGTGCATCATAGCCAAATAAACAAAAATAGAACAAAACCAGGTGTTTGTAGAGCACTTATTTAGTGCCAGGCTGTGCTTAAAGTGACTTACAAACATATGAGGTAGCAACTACAACATGTCTTCAATAATCAGTGAAAGGAAAAATAGTTCTACACACAGCAAGTGCCTGGGAAAGTGATGCTCACCCCAAAGGAAATTCTCAAAGGCAAGACCTTCTTCTCCCATCTGCCTGGGAAGAGATGGCCTTTCACTCTGCCCTCTGCAGGCAGTGCTAGCTCTCACATGCCTCCTCTCCTCCATCAGCGGTGAGGGAGCCAGGGTCCCTGCAGACCTATGACCATCTTTGCTCTCACTTCAGACTTTCCCCCAGTCTTCCACATCAAACTCAAGGACCAGGTGCTGCTGGAGGGAGAGGCAGCCACCCTGCTCTGCCTACCGGCAGCCTGCCCTGCACCCCACATCTCCTGGATGAAAGGTGAGGCGATCACATCTCCCCCAGAGAGAAGGGTAGGCAAGTGGCCCCACGGCCAGGGGATGTTCAGCGGGAAGTGGCAGCTGAGGGGCCCAGAGGACATGTGTGCTGCTTCATTCTGCAGCCCCTCCTTCTCCTCTTTTGCCCGCAGACAAGCAGTCCCTGCGGTCAGAGCCCTCGTGATCATCGTGTCCTGCAAAGATGGTCGTCAGCTACTGAGCATCCCCCGGGTGGGCAAGCGGCATGCAGGCCTCTACGAGTGTTCCGCCACCAACGTCCTGGGTAGCATCACCAGTTCCTGTACCGTGGCTGTGGCTCGTGAGTCCAGGGCAGGGACCCAGGAGGTAGTGATGCGGGTGATGGGACAGGGCTCGATGGGGTGCAGGGGCTCACTGGGGCTCCACTTCTCTTCCCAGGTACCCCAGGAAAGCTAGCTCCTCCTGAGGTGCCCCAGACCTACCAGGACACAGCACTGGTGCTCTGGAAGCCGGGAGACAGCAAGGCACCTTGCACATACACGCTGGAGCGGCGGGTGGATGGTAAGGGACTGGCAGGCTGGTCAGGGGTGGGGGGCAGGTGGAGGGTGGAGAAGCTGGGGAGACAATACCTTCCCTGAGCTCCTCACAGATGGCACTGGGAGCTTGGGCCACTTTTTCTGTGGCCTCAGCCCCTGCCCCATGCTGCCTGTAGGGGAATCTTCCTGGCACCCCGTGAGCTCAGGCATCCCCGACTGCTACTACAACGTGACCCAGCTACCAGTCGGCGTGACTGTGAGGTTCCGTGTGGCCTGTGCCAACCGTGCTGGGCAAGGGCCTTTCAGCAACCCTTCTGAGAAGGTCCTCGTCAGGGGTGTGCAAGGTCAGTGGGACAGGGCAGGGGTGGCCAGGGAGGGCAGGATCACTGAGCCCCGGGTCCAGCCCCTCCTTGGAGCACCTGGTTTTGCCCCTGAGGCACCATGGTGATAGTTTTCTCTGTCTCTACTTAGATTCCTCAGCTCTGCCATCTGCTGCTCACAGAGATGCCCCTGTTACCTCAGGGCCAGCCAGGGCCCCGCCTCCTGACGCTCCTACCTCACTGGCCCCTCCACTGAGCCCCTCCCCAGCTCCTGCTCCCCCAGGCTCCCAGGCAGCCCCCCTTGGCCCCTCATCTTCCCCAGCACCCCCGAGCCAGGCCTTGTCCTCCCTCCAGGCTGTGGGGCCACCCCCCAAACCCCCCCACGAAAGCACCGGGGCCTGCAGGCTGCCCAGCAAGTAGAACCTACCCCACCCAGTGCCCAGGACTCCCCAAGTGAGCCCACGTCTTCCGTCCCTGACACTGGGACCCCCACCCCAGCCTCTGCCCCTCAAGCGGTAAAAACAGCCTCTTCCTCAATGCCCCTGTATATGGTGACCTCCTTTGTGTCTGCACCACCAGCCCCTGAGCCCCCAGCCCCCGAGCCACCTCCTGAGCCCACCAAAGTGACTGTGCGGAGCCTCAGCCCAGCCAAGGAGGTGGTAGGCTCCCCTGGGGGTGGTCCCCCCAGGGCTCCTGGGCCAGAGGGCACCACTCTTCGACAGGGACCCCCTCAGAAACCCTACACCTTCCTGGAGGAGAAGGCCAGGCAAGTGGGACCAGGGCTGAGGGAGGGAAGGAGGACAGAGGTGGGAATGCATGGAGCTTTGGCAACAACGGGGATTCAGAGAGAAGGCCAGCCTGCCTGGGCAGTTGGGGGTGCTTGGGAAGATGAGATCTGGGTCCTTAGCACGAGTCAGTTCAGATTTTCTCTGTGCCAGGCGTCATGCCCAGCGCTTTGGCCTCGTGACCTTAATTTTCACAGCTGAGAGGGACATTGCATTATTCCATTCCACGATGGGTTGGGGAGGTTACAGGATATGCCTGAAGGGCCGAGTCAGTGAAGAGCAGAGCTGGGACTCAAACCCAGGATCTCAGGAGTGAACTCCAGGGCCCACCTTGGGAACCACAGCATCCTTGCTCCCAGGGGTCCCTGCTTACCCTCTGCTTAGCCAGCACAGTACAAGTGCCCCTTCACTCCTCTGAGCCTATGATATTGCCACCCAATGCATAGGGGTCGCTTTGGTGTGGTGCGTGCCTGCCGGGAGAACGCCACTGGGCGAACATTCGTGGCCAAGATTGTGCCATACGCGGCCGAGGGCAAGCGGCGGGTCCTGCAGGAGTACGAGGTGCTGAGGACTCTGCACCACGAGCGGCTCATGGCCCTGCACGAGCCTACATCACCCCACGTTACCTCGTGCTCATCGCCGAGAGCTGCGGCAACCGGGAACTCCTCTGTGGGCTCAGCGACCGGTAGCTGGGCATCTGGGGGGGCAAGGAGCTGGGGCGGGGGGCGCTGGGCTCGGTTATCCTCTGACGCCCCCATGCCTGCAGGTTCCGGTATTCAGAGGATGATGTGGCCACCTATGTGGTGCAGCTGCTACAAGGCCTGGATTACCTCCATGGCCGCCACGTGCTGCACCTGGACATCAAGCCAGACAACCTGCTGCTGGCCCCTGACAACGCCCTCAAGATTGTGGACTTTGGCAGTGCCCAGCCCTACAACCCCCAAGCTCTGCGGCCCCTGGGTCACCGCACAGGCACACTGGAGTTCATGGGTGAGGGCACCATTCCATCCAAGGGGGAATGGGGTACTGGCAAAGGGGCAGCAGCCAGGGCCCACCCCACTTCATCCACATATGTGGCATTTATCGAGTACTTACTGTATGTGAGTTGCGAATTAAGTCCTTTCCATGGATTTTTTTCAATTTTTCTTTACAGTAGCCCTGGAGATTGGCATAATATTACCCCTATTTTACAGATGAGGAAACAGAGGTATAGGGAGGTGTGTGTTCAGTATCAGTGTACATGGTAGACCCAGGATGTGATAAAGACAGGAGAATTGATTATTAACTTATATAAATAAGGGAAACTAGCTACCATTTAGCTACCTGCTAAATACTCTGTTCATCATTTCCATTCCCTAGAATAGCTGTGCAAGCCACGCTTTACGGAGGAGACGGAAAGCCAGATGGGTTTAGTACATTGCTCAGGGTCCTGTCACTAGAAGGGGCAGGCTGGGGTTAGAGCCAGCCCGGCTGACTTCAGAGGCTCTTCATCTCAGTGTTGGCCACACTCTTTGTGAATGGGTGCCCACCTTTGGAGCTGATCTGAAAGAGCTTGTGATCATCTGCTTCTTAGCTCCTCTGTAGTTCTGGGGACCCCCCCACACACACATTCAGTGCTTGGGATGACCCTCAGGTGCCCCAAGTCTTCCCCAGGGGCCACGCAGCCCACCAGTATCTGGGGCCTGCTGCTCTGCTTGTACCCGTGGTCTGGTGACCTGGGCACCGTCCTGCTTCCCAAGCCCCCAGTGGCACACTCTGCCTCTCGCTGCTCACTTGCCACTCGGAAGCTGGCTCACCATGGCCTCTTGTCTCCTGTCAGCTCCTGAGATGGTAAAGGGAGACCCCATCGGCTCTGCAACGGACATCTGGGGAGCGGGTGTGCTCACTTACATCATGTGAGTACCCCCAGGCCCCACCCTCTGCCTGCACCCCCACCTCCCCAGTCACACATGCATGTGCGTGTGTCGTGCACACATACACACACGCATGTACACACACAAGTGCCCAGGTATCCTTGTCCCCGAGTGCTGTGCCCCTAGAAACCCCCACACGACTGTTCCCCTGGACCTGTGAGTTGACCTCAGTCTGCATCTGATAACTGAACTGTCTCCTCTGCAGGCTCAGTGGACGCTCCCCATTCTATGAGCCAGACCCCCAGGAAACAGAAGCTCGCATTGTGGGGGGCCACTTTGATGCCTTCCAGCTGTACCCCAACACATCCCAGAGTGCCACACTTTTCTTGCGAAAAGTCCTCTCAGTACATCCCTGGTGAGTGGGTCTCACCTGCCAGCCTCCCAGCATGACCTTCTCCCAGCCTCACACTGCCCTGGCCCAGCCCACACCTAAGCCCCCCAACTCCTACCCCACACCAATAATATCCTGCTGCTGCTATTATTACAGTTACTACCCCTATTTTTCCTAAGTGGCAGTTCTGCCACCTTTTAAAGCCCGTAACAGCCCTATGACATGGGCAGAATCATTGTCCTCATTTCAGAGACTGGGAAACTGAGTCCTAGAGTTGTGCAAGCTCACTCCCTAGGGATGAATCCAGGATTGGAAGTCCTGTCTCTGGGAGGGTGGAGTCTGTCCTGTTTTGGGAGCCGTGCCTCCAGCCTCACTGTCCCTGGCTTGGCCTGGCAGGAGCCGGCCTCCGTGCAGGACTGCCTGGCCCACCCGTGGCTGCAGGATGCCTACCTGATGAAACTGCGCCGCCAGACACTCACCTTCACCACCAACCGGCTCAAAGAATTCCTGGGCGAGCAGCGGCGCCGCAGGGCCGAGGCCGCCACCCGCCACAAGGTGCTGCTCCGCTCTTACCCAAGCAGCCCCTAGCGCCTCGGACCACAGCCCGGCCTCGGGCTTCGACTCGGGGTTCCGCTGATGCCCCGGGACATTCCAGGGCCCCCGCAGAGCCGGGTGGGCCGGGGGGGCTTCGGACACCACCAGCAGCAACATTCGGCCGGGCTATTACCTCATGGACCTGTGGGGACAGAGACCCTGGGCTTCAGCCAACGCCACCCAGCTGGAGCCGGAGCAGGAGACCCATGGGCCAGGCTAGGTGGGGTCAGGATCAGGTCAAGAGGGACAAGGAGGGAATGGGCAAGTGAGGAAAAGAAGCTGAGGCATAGGGAGGGGGAGACTCTACAGAGGTTCCGGGAGAGGGAGACAGAGCATCTGGGGGAGAACCAACCCAGGAGGGTGTGAATGAATGGAGAGGAGGAAAGGGCGGGGAAGCCCAGGGTGTCTACAGGCCAGGGGCTGGGAGTGTCACTGAAGCAGGCACAGGACGTGGAGACAGTGTCTGGGAGCCAGAGGCAGTAGGTGAGAGAGGGCAGCGAGGGAGGAGAGGGAGAGGAGGGAGGACTCAGGTCGGGGCACGTGGCCAGCGGCCAGCCTTCC
Organism: Madoqua kirkii; assembly: GCA_006408675.1. Classification (NCBI taxonomy): domain Eukaryota; kingdom Metazoa; phylum Chordata; class Mammalia; order Artiodactyla; family Bovidae; genus Madoqua; species Madoqua kirkii. Next base: position 17,694 of record SJYC01122433.1, on the reverse strand, counting down.
CAGAAGGAGAAGCGCACGGAGGGCTGAAGGCTGGAGGCGGGGTCTCAAGCCAGCAGCACTTTCCTCCTATCCCAGTGAACGCAGCGCTGGGCCCTCTGCGCTGGCCCGAGGATGTCCCCACCGCCTCTCTGTGGCCTTCACTCTCCTTCTCATTCATATTTATTTATTTATTGACTTTTATGAAGTCTCTCTGCCATCCAATCCCTCTTGCCTATGTTGTCCTGACCATCCCCACCCTATCCTTCCAGCCATCCAGCTGTCTGTGCAGCTGTTGTCTGTCACAAGGAAAATAAAAACAACAAGCAGCAGGACCTATGTGTGTGGTCTATGGGGAGGGATGGCTGGGGGGTACAGCGCATACACGATGCTAGGGTACTGGGATGGGGCATTCCAGCCTTTTCTGGGCCACTGAGAACCAAGGTATACCACCTAGCACCTTAGGACCTTCCTCCCCTGCCCCGTGACCCTCCTGGCCCCTCACCTGTCCCTTATTCCTTGAGAGAGGAAAGATGTGGGTGTGTTTCTCCCTCTAAAGTTTCTGAAATCCTGGCAGGACCACTGAATCCCCACCCCCAGCCTCTAACCATACGGTGGCCCAAACCTCTTCTCACATGTTCCATCATCACAATGGGAGGATGCTGGGCTCTGGAAGGGATCAGCCCACACCCCCATCCTGGCTCAGACTTCTTTACTCAGTTCAGGGGACAGGGCAGCTTTGTCCTGACCCCTGGAGCGGAGGGGTGGTTTCATCATGATGGTTGGTGAGAGCAGATGGTGGAAAGAGCTGTAGAGGAAAGCAGGACAGGCTCATGCGCCCACGCTCTGTGTCGGAGCACCAATCAGCACACACGGGGCACCTGCTGCGATGGGGCCATAGATGAGGATTTTCCTGGGGCCCAGGGACACTCAGTCTGGCCCTTATTCCCACGGCAAGCCAGGGATCCACTGTGTGCTAAGGTGCCTTGACTCTAGCTGCCCTCCTGCAGTGCCACAGAAGGGTCACTGGGTCCTGTAACTGGGCTGCCCTGCTCTGAGGGTGGATGGAGGGGGAGCCAGTTCCTGGGTCCAGAGGGACTGTGCCCCCCTGTCCCTCCCCAGACTGAAAACACTGTTCTTGGCCATGTAAAAGGAATAACGCTTTTCGCCATGAGCACACTGAGCTGGTGCTGGTGTGTTGCTGATCAAGTTTGAGGCTCCCGTGGCTGTAGTCCAAACCACCTTTTGCCCAGCCCAGCCTCTCTGGCTTCTCAGGACACAAGGGAAGAGCCAAACCCCATCATCATAAAATAAAAGGTATTAGGGCCAGCTGGAAGGGGCCAGAGAGCCACCTTTCCCACCTGCCATTTTAGTGATGAAGATATACAGTTTGCCTGTGAGAGTCTCTAATCCCCTATACACTGCAAGTGTTTTCATATAAAAATGAGGTGCCTGAACTCATATCTTGATAAATGGTAAAATTCTTCTCCCGTTCCCCCTCTGATCTTGAGCTTCCCTCTCATCTCCATTGGAAATGGCATGTGAACTGCTTGTTCCAAACCCAGAGGAGCAAAGGTAATTTATGTCAGCAGAGCCTTGTCAAAACTGCTCTGATCAAAAGCTGACAGCGCTCCACACCTGGGCAGGCAGTTACAGTGAAGGGAAGCAAGACTTATCTAGTGCCCTGGCCTGGGTGGACTGGACTCCAGGCAAATCTCAGAGGAGTTAGCCCCCTCATCCCTGGTGGTCTGATACCCCTATACACCAGCTTATGCCCAGGGAGGGAGCTTGGGCAGACCTAGAGTGTCAGAGTCAGTGCCAATCTCCAGGGACAGTGTAGCCCAGCCAGACCCTACGATGTCACGTGGAGGGGAGTTTGGGAACGGGGCGGAAGGGGGGCTGCTGTTCTCAAAAATCCTTAAGGTCCCTCCTAGGTTTATCTGTTTACCACCAGGAGGCACAGTGTAGAAATGACAACCCTAGACTCCTGGGGTTGGGGGGAGTATGCTGTTTCCAGATTGGTCCTGACTGCCACGTGGGCCTCTCATAATTGGCTAGCTGGACAGTGAAGCCCATCACCACTCTGGCTTTATTCAAGGGCACCTCCACAAACACTCACACCCCTTAACTGACTGTGTCCAGGAACGATGTGTTGTCTTTCTCTCCAGGGACTGACCTGAATGTAAACTGCCCCAGCAGGGAGCTGAGTCTCCTGTCGACCTGAAGTGTGCCTAGTTCTCCTGGGAGTGAGATTGATAGCCCCTGCTCTGGTAAGGGGATGGGGCCATGCCCAGCTGCCCAGCTCTCCAGGTGCTGACGTGTGGTGCATCCCAGAGCTGCCAGGTTTCCCCTGGGGGCTGCCCCAGTGGCTGAGCTAGCATCCCAGGCATCCTCAGGCTAAATAAGCAGACTGTATGGGTCAGGGAATGGGGGCTGGGGGCCCCAGGGGCTTGGGGCAACCATGCCAAAGAAGGCAAGGAGGGGAGTCATGTATAAAACCTGGGCCTGGGGCTGAACACCTACCTGCACCCTGGCCCTGCCCTTTGGAAGGGCATGCCACCTGCCACCCAGCAGAGTGAAGATGAGCCCTCGAGTCTAGATCTTCAAGTCAGCCTAGACACTCTCACACAGGGGGATATTCTGAACCTACAGGGAAAAGGCTGAAGTTCAGAATCTCTGTGTCAGCCTAGACCTCTTTGTTTGTTTCCTGCTCCCCAGATGTCCAAAGCAGCTCCCGCCAGAAAACCAGAGGCTGTGTTCTGCTCCGCTGCAGCCCCTCCGCCTGGACTGACGCTGGATATCAGCGACCCCAAGGTTCAGAAAGCAGCCATTCGCATCCAGGCCTCTTACCCGGCCCACAGGTAAGGGGGAGCTCTGGAGAACTGCTGGAGGAAGGGAGCTGGAGCTGCAGAACGCTCACGACTGCATTTGGGGGATGGAGGTAGACTGAATACTGTATTTGGGGGATGGGGAGAGACTGACGCTGAAGCTGAAACTCCAGTACTTTGGCCACCTGATGGAAAAACCTGATTCATTGGAAAAGACCCTGATGCTGGGAAAGATTGAAGATGGGAAGAGAATGGAAGGATGGTTGGATGGCATCGCCAACTAGATGGACACGAGTCTGAGTAAGCTCCAGGAGTCGGTGATGGACAGGGAAGCCTGGCGGTGCTGCAGTCCATGGGGCTGCAAAGAGTCGGACACGACTGAGGGACTGAACTGATACTGACTGAGCACCGTGTCATGTGCCTGTAGGGGCACTGGACTTAGAGTAGAGCGGTTTCTGAGGGGTGGAGGGGTCGCTGCCAATTTTACTAACAATTCAGGAGCGGCTGCCTTCCCTACCCATCCCCACACGTTTAGGGTCTAGTGGGCTGGGTGGTGGCGGGGAGCAAGGGATGCTGTACGGATGGACAGGGCTGCAGGTGGGCCCGGCCGTGTCATGAGAGCTTGGAGCCCTGACCTGGACCGTGTGGGTAGGTCCCGGAAGGAGCTGCGCGAGAAGGGGCCACCGAGAGTGTTGGAGCCGCTGAAGAACGTGGTGCTGCTGATGGAGGGCAGCGCGGCGAAACTGACTTGCTGCGTTTCGGCTTTCCCGGACCTATTCATCCTCTGCGGCGAGGACCGCGTTCTGTCTTCAAGGACCCTGACGTAGTGGCACTGGTGGTGCACGATGGCGAGCTGGCAGATCTGAACCAGTACAGCATCAACGTAACCAAGCCTTTCGGCCAGTGCTCCGACTTGGCGCGCATCCTTGTGGAAGGTACTACGCGCCCTGGGGGCAGTGTCACCGCGCGGAGTAGCACCAGCTGGCGGGCGCCCACAGCCTGGTCTTGCTGCGCTTACCGCTGGGCCTCCCCGAGTCCTCCTGGGAATGTGGACAGCCCCCGCACAGCCTGAGCCGCAGGCCAGAGCGCAGCGCCCGCCGTGCGCGTACTCCTTCCCTACCCCCAGAATTCGATCCCATCCAGCCCAAGAAGTCCGCTATTCCAGGGCCCCAAGGTCACTGCGAGCCAGAAGCAGAGGCAGGGTTGGAGCCCTGGTCTTTTGGCTCTCAACCCAAGGCAATTTCTGAGGCACCGCTAGACGTGCGAACATTTCCAGATTTTCAGCCCTAGGATCTTTATTGATCCTTCTTCATTAACCTCTGCGAAGGGCAGGATTAGTCCCGCTTGACCGTTGAGGAGATGGTGCCCCAGCGAGGTTAAAGACCTGCCCAACATCATACAGCGAGCTTAAATCCATCTAGTATTTAGAGACGGGTATTAGCTGGGGAGGTGATGACCTCCCTGCCTGCCTCATCTCTAGGTCCTTTACTGAGTGGCAGTCCCTCTCCTTTCCTCTAGTTCCAGCGAAGGTGCCGAAGGGACCAGATAACACTAAGCGCGCAAAGGCGCCAAGGTAACGCTAATTGCCAAGATCCTGGCTGAGCCTGCGCCCGACGTGGGCTGGGCCAAGAACGGGGAAGACAAGAAGACGACAAGTGAGGGGACTTGCGCAAGGACAGCACCTGAAGCGGGAGCTTGGGCTGGGCGGGGTCCAGAAACTGGCCGGAATGGGAAGGGGGCGGGGACCTGGGCGGCGAAGAATGGAGTTCTGTACCCCGGGCGGAGCCCGCGTAAACTGACCCCAGGCCCTGCCCTCCCCTTCTTCCCACCTAGAGTGTTCTTTGAGATCGGCAGTACCACCACTACGCTGACTATCCGCCAGGCCACGCCGGAGGACAGCGGCAAGTACGAGGTGTAAGTGGAGAACAGCCTGGGCATGGACGATCCATCGCTCGCGTGGATGTGGCCTGAAAGGAATCCTCAGACCCGTCGACCTGGCCAGAGCCCCAGGTGGATGGGTCAGACAACCCTCCTTCATCTTGCTTAATAAAGCTGCTCTCTGACCCGCGGCGTCTATTCTGTTCTTTTGAGACGCCATTTCTCCTGCACTTGCACCCACACTTATTCCAGATCAACACACCAAGGTCACAGAAAGCTGGGATCAGAATGTTTGGAGGGTGCCTAGTCCAGTGGTTCATTTTACAGACAGTGAATCTGAGATATGACTTCTCTCACGGCCAAAATGTTCCTGCACTACGAAGTCTATCACTCATCTTCTGTTCGTTTGCATAGCTCAAGCCCCACCTTCTCCTGGGGGATTTGCACTCTGACCCCGTCCATCTCCAGGCTGGCCACACTCCCTCAGGTCTCTAGCCTCGCTCTTCCCTGGGACCTGGCTCTCAGCTTTGGCTGATACCCCGGGCCCTTTCCCCGAGAGCTCAGGTCCTAATCTTAAATTCCAATCTCAGGTTCTCAGGTTCCATTCTTCTAATTTGGATCTGGCCCACTAGATTCCTTGGCCACGCCCCCGTGCTCTCCCATAAATCTCACCTCCTCGCTCTTGGTTAGAAAGCAAGAGGCTCGTTAAGAACTACAATTCCCGGCAGACTCTGCGAAGGAGTTCTCGCGAGTTGCGAGAAGACACGTGCGCGGAAGGAGCAAGCAGTAGCGGGCGACAGATCTGGCGAAAGGGGACTAGTGGTAAAGGGAGCTGATGGAGGGGTGCCGAAAGGGTTAGAGGGCAGAGGATGGTAGACCGAGAGCGGCTCGGAGGTCTCGACTGGCTCTCCGCCCTAACGCCCTTGTGTTGGTCCCAAAATCTCTGGCTGCGTGAGGCTAGGATTTATTAGTCAGTTGTGGGGGTTCAGAGGGTCAACAATCAGTTCTCCGAATCCAGAGATTCAGTACTTGTCTTCAGTATCGGTGCTCAGGGCTTGGTAGGTTCGGTGTTTGGGACGCTAAAGGAATCTGTCTTTTGATTCAGGGTTCATCACCTAGAGGTTAGTTTTAGGATTCAGTTTCAGCCTATATATCAGCTCAGTTCAGTTCAGTCGCTCAGGTTTATTTTAAATTGAATTTGTGATGCATTATATACGCACCACTGTTAGTTCAGTACCTGGGAGCCATTCTTAGGATTGTAGTTAGATGTTTGGGACTCAGGGTCTGAGGTTCAATATTCAGGGTTCACTGTTGGGGTACAGGACTTAAGATCTAGAGTCAGGATGTAACAGTTGGGAATTGATGGGTTTGGAGTTTAGGTTTCTTGAGGTTTGGGATCTGAGAAGGGTGTCTCTTGCTGAGTTTCTGAGTTTGCTGAATCTGTGGCCAGAGGGAAGACTGTTAGGGGTCAAATTGTGGGGTGTGAATTTCAGAATTTGGGTGGATTCATTGCGGGATTTGAAGGCCAGCTGGAGTCTGGGCTGGGATTTGAGTTGTGTGAAATATATGAGGTGGTGTGTCCTGGGCAGATGCCTACTGAACTTTGGATTTACATCCTTGGAGAGGGCTAAGTGTTATTATTTGGGGTTTGGGGCCTAATTAGGGTATGAATCAGGTTCCTGGGTTGAGTTGTGAGATCTGAGCCTGACTTCTCTGTTGGGACTTGAGGTTTAGGTAGCAATCACCATCATGCTGGTGGATGGGTCAGACAACCCTCCTTCATCTTGCTTAATAAAGCTGCTCTCTGACCCGCGGCGTCTATTCTGTTCTTTTGAGACGCCATTTCTCCTGCACTTGCACCCACACTTATTCCAGATCAACACACCAAGGTCACAGAAAGCTGGGATCAGAATGTTTGGAGGGTGCCTAGTCCAGTGGTTCATTTTACAGACAGTGAATCTGAGATATGACTTCTCTCACGGCCAAAATGTTCCTGCACTACGAAGTCTATCACTCATCTTCTGTTCGTTTGCATAGCTCAAGCCCCACCTTCTCCTGGGGGATTTGCTCTCTGACCCCGTCCATCTCCAGGCTGGCCACACTCCCTCAGGTCTCTAGCCTCGCTCTTCCCTGGGACCTGGCTCTCAGCTTTGGCTGATACCCCGGGCCCTTTCCCCGAGAGCTCAGGTCCTAATCTTAAATTCCAATCTCAGGTTCTCAGGTTCCATTCTTCTAATTTGGATCTGGCCCACTAGATTCCTTGGCCACGCCCCCGTGCTCTCCCATAAATCTCACCTCCTCGCTCTTGGTTAGAAAGCAAGAGGCTCGTTAAGAACTACAATTCCCGGCAGACTCTGCGAAGGAGTTCTCGCGAGTTGCGAGAAGACACGTGCGCGGAAGGAGCAAGCAGTAGCGGGCGACAGATCTGGCGAAAGGGGACTAGTGGTAAAGGGAGCTGATGGAGGGGTGCCGAAAGGGTTAGAGGGCAGAGGATGGTAGACCGAGAGCGGCTCGGAGGTCTCGACTGGCTCTCCGCCCTAACGCCCTTGTGTTGGTCCCAAAATCTCTGGCTGCGTGAGGCTAGGATTTATTAGTCAGTTGTGGGGGTTCAGAGGGTCAACAATCAGTTCTCCGAATCAGAGATTCAGTACTTGTCTTCAGTATCGGTGCTCAGGGCTTGGTAGGTTCGGTGTTTGGGACGCTAAAGGAATCTGTCTTTTGATTCAGGGTTCATCACCTAGAGGTTAGTTTTAGGATTCAGTTTCAGCCTATATATCAGCTCAGTTCAGTTCAGTCGCTCAGGTTTATTTTAAATTGAATTTGTGATGCATTATATACGCACCACTGTTAGTTCAGTACCTGGGAGCCATTCTTAGGATTGTAGTTAGATGTTTGGGACTCAGGGTCTGAGGTTCAATATTCAGGGTTCACTGTTGGGGTACAGGACTTAAGATCTAGAGTCAGGATGTAACAGTTGGGAATTGATGGGTTTGGAGTTTAGGTTTCTTGAGGTTTGGGATCTGAGAAGGGTGTCTCTTGCTGAGTTTCTGAGTTTGCTGAATCTGTGGCCAGAGGGAAGACTGTTAGGGGTCAAATTGTGGGGTGTGAATTTCAGAATTTGGGTGGATTCATTGCGGGATTTGAAGGCCAGCTGGAGTCTGGGCTGGGATTTGAGTTGTGTGAAATATATGAGGTGGTGTGTCCTGGGCAGATGCCTACTGAACTTTGGATTTACATCCTTGGAGAGGGCTAAGTGTTATTATTTGGGGTTTGGGGCCTAATTAGGGTATGAATCAGGTTCCTGGGTTGAGTTGTGAGATCTGAGCCTGACTTCTCTGTTGGGATTTGAGGTTTAGGTAGCAATCACCATCATGCTCAAAGCTGTGATCCTGATTGGAGGCCCTCAAAAGGGTGAGGAGCCAAGGGAATGTGGGGAGGAGGTTGGGCTGAAGTGGTTGACTGGGTGGGCGCAGAGGGAAGGAGGAAGCTGAAATGTGCTGCTTTCTCCTCTCCCAGGGACTCGCTTCAGGCCTTTGTCATTTGAGGTGCCCAAACCCCTGTTTCCTGTGGCGGGGGTGCCTATGATCCAGCACCATATTGAGGCTTGTGCCCAGGTAACTCCATAGGCTCCCCTCTCCCACTTTACTTCCTGCTCATCTCTTTCATGCCATATTTCCCCCTTTTCCAATCATGACTTTCCTACAAGGTATAACTTCAGGGACCACCATTTACAAATGAAAATGTGGCTGTTGCCCCCTGGAGTTGTCTGTATGGCTGCCCTCCTGCCCTAACCTAGTCTCTCATCTGGCCTCATGCTCAGATTCCACTCTTATTTTTAAAATATGGAATGTGAGATCAGGCAAAAATCTTAGAGACAATTTAACACTGTAGCTGGGGGAACCTTAATGATAGCAAAGCACAGAACTCATACCTTTGCTCACTGAGGAGCCAATTTCTTTATTGCTTTTGGTATTGAAGCAGGCAGGGTTTTATTTGAATCTAGTTTCTACCTGCTATAAGGACATGAGCAAATTTCCCAGTCTTTCTGAGCCTTAGTTTCCTTATTTGTAAAAACGGAGATGATTAAACCTGCATTGTGAGGTGGCGAAGCTTGCAATTGTGTTTGTACAGTACCTATTTTAGTATGCTGCTGCTGCTAAGTCGATTCAGTCGTGTCCGACTCTGTGCGACCCCGTAGATGGCAGCCCACCAGGCTCCGCCATCCCTGGGATTCTCCAGGCAAGAACACTGGAGTGGGTTGCCATTTCCTTCTCCAGCGCATGAAAGTGAAAAGTGAAAATGAAGTTGCTTAGTCGTGTCGGACTCCTAGCGACCCCATAGACTGCAGCCTACCAGGCTCCTCCATCCATGGGATTTTCCAGGCAAGAGTACTGGAGTGGGATGCCATCGCTTTCTCCGCTAGTAGAGTATAGGCGCTTGATAAATTATATCCTCATCTCAAGCTTAGATTGACAGATGATAAATATTGGGGTGGGGGAATGAATGGGTTATTCTTTAACACAGCTTGGTAGGCAAAATCTTCCCAGGGTGAGCCCCAATTCAGATGTGAGAGGGCAGGGGATAATAGAATAATAAAAGATGAAAACATCAGGGACTGAGACTTCTCCAAGCTTCCTCATTGTCCAGAGGAGGAAACAGGCCAGAGTGGTAAAGTGAGTGCCCAGAGGCCTCACAGCTGAGAAGGAAACTGTGGTCTCCAGACTTTGTGGCCAGCACCAGGGATTTCTCCCCATTTTCATTCTTTCCTATCAGGTATTTTTTTCTTCAACCTCTTCCTTTGTGCCCAGGTCCCTGGGATGCAGGAGATTCTGCTCATTGGCTTCTACCAGCCTGATGAGCCCCTTACCCGGTTCCTGGAAGCTGCCCAGCAGGAGTTTAACCTTCCCATCAGGTGTTTGTGCCCATGGGTGGTATGGGGGTTGGGGGACAGTGCCCTAAACTTCTGGTTCTCGGGAGTGGGGTCCATCCACTGGACTTCACCCTCACACACTAGGAGGATTCTTACTGGGGCATCTGTGAATCCCTGAGTTAATATATTGAGTTTCTCTGTGGACCGTGGGCAAGTGTACCTCTGGGAGCAGGAGGAGTCGGGTACCCAGGCTCCTCATATCCGTCTCTTCTGATCTCACTGAGCTGGCCCTGGGGTCCCTGGGGACAGGTACCTGCAGGAGTTTGCCCCCCTGGGTACAGGGGGTGGTCTCTACCATTTCCGAGACCAGATCCTGGCTGGAGGCCCTGAAGCCTTCTTCGTGCTCAATGCCGATGTCTGCTCCGACTTCCCCTTGAGCGCCATGTTGGATGTCCACAGACACCAGCCACACCCTTTCTTGCTCCTTGGCACCACGGTGAGGGGGCCCAGCGGGGGTGGGGCTGGAAGGTGCCGAGGGAGTGTGATCCAGAAATGTTTCTGGAATGCAGGGTGTCGGGGAGGCAGCCCAGGGGCTTGGACTGGGAACGGGCATCCGGAGGGAGTTGTGCCAGAAACCCCAGGAGCAGTGGAGGTGGCAGTGGAGATCCCAAACCCTTTGGCTGCTCAGCCGCAGGGAGCGGGTGAGGGGGTGGCGGCAGCTGTCAGTTCTCACCCTTGCTGAAGCCCTGTCTGCCGTGGAGATGCGTGCCAGGTGCTATAGGAGAGGAAAAGAAAGAGGAAAGAGACCCTGCTGCTCTGGAGCTAGCAGGTCACTGTCTCTGTATGTCTGTCTTTCAGGCTAACAGGACACAGTCCCTCAACTATGGCTGCATTGTGGAGAATCCACAGACGCATGAGGTGAGAGCAGAGAGGGGGCTGCTGGTGCTTGCTCTGGGAATGAACATGGTGATGAGTGAATGAGGCATGAGATAGGAGATGGGCGTGGGAGGAGGGAGTGAAGGGCCTGTGTGTGTCATCATTCTCCAACCACTCCACCTCTGGAAATGCTGCACCACTTTGGGGTGGCCCCACTCTTGTCAAACAGGTGGGGCATGTCCTCGGTCGTGCATCTTGTACCCCTTCTAGAGAGACTGCGAGAGTGAAGGCATCACAGTAGATAAATGATTGGAGTGCTATGAGAGCACAAAAAGAGGCCCAACCCAGCCTTGCCTGGCTGGGAGAGGGGAGGGCTACCTGGAGAAGATCTGTTTAGATGAAGGAGACGGGAAGGCACTGCATGCAGAGGGACCAGCGTATGCAAAGGCCCGGAGGCAGGAAGCCACATAGCGTCTCCAGAATTAGAGAAGTCAGAGCACAATCAGCAAGGCAGAGAGTCTCTGTCCTTGTTTGTGAAGCTCCCTGAGCCTTTCACGGACCCCTTTTATTTGTTCCAGCTTTAGTATTAAAAATACATGTACACACACACGTGCATGCATACATTTTATTTTGAAGTTTTGAGCTAGGCACCAGCTAGGTGTAAGAGAAGTAGAGCTGAAGGACAATTCCTGTTTCTAAGGATCTCAGACTAGTGGGAAACCGAGTCATCACAAATGATACAAGTGCTATGTGAGGTGTGGCCAGAGGTCAGGGTTGCCGGATCTGAGAAGCCAGCTCTGGGGCAGAGTGGACTCACACTGGGTTTTGAAAGCCTAGTTTTTCAGATAAAGAGACGGCAAGGGGCATTCCCGGAGCAGGTATGCGATAGCATGGAGTTGTGTTCCGGAAACACTGGGAAGTGGGGAGGAGAAAGGCATGTAGTTCAGACTTAACTTGAAGGTGAAGGCCAGCAGCCGGGGGCAGTCTGCATTGCAGGAAGACCACTCTGGCAGCAGGGAGGACCTGGAGCTCAGGGGGTCTTAGAGGTGGTGGCAGTGGCCTCTCCTCCCCTAACCCCAGCCTACCTGACCTCAGGTCTTGCACTATGTGGAGAAGCCCAGCACGTTCGTCAGTGACATCATCAACTGCGGCATCTACCTCTTTTCCCCAGAAGCCCTGAAACCCCTCCGGGATGTCTTCCAGCGAAATCAGCAGGATAGACAACTGTGAGGCAGGCCCCATGACCCTGTGACCCCAAGTGCCCCTGGTCACTGACCCCCTGCACCACCTCCCCCATCTCTGTAGGCTCCACATCCACCTGCTCACCTTCCTTGTCCTTCTTGTCTCCACTTGTCATCTCCAGCCGAACCTCCCCATCCCTCGCTTCCTAACCTCATTCTGTCCCTCTTCCTTATCCATCTCAGCTCCTCTTCTGTCACTGCCTGCCCACTCCCCTTCTGGTCCATTTCTCTCAAGCCCTGAGTGTCCCAGAGATGCCTTTCCGAACAGACGGCAACACACACACATGGGTGCACACAGGCTTGTGTGTGCGTGCACATGTGCACGCGCATACACCCATACTCTCAGGCCCAGGCTCCCCCTGGAGCACAGTGCCCCAGAGCCCTGCTCACCATCAGCCACAGCCCAGGGTCATCGTCCTAGGCTGGGACCTGCTCCTGTGGATCCCTGTCTTCACTCCCTCCTCCCCTGCCCATCTCCCGTCTCATTCATGCATCACCATCTTCTCACTCCCACCCATCTCTCTGGTTTTCTCTCCATCTCTCCTGGCTTCTCTGTTTCTGCTGAGCTGGCATCTCCATCATCTCTCTCTCTCTCTCTCTCCCTCTCTTTCTGTGACTGTCTCTGCCCTCACCAGCTGCCTTCCTCTGGGGTGAGTCTGTCTGTGTTTCATTCCATCCAGTTGAGAGGGAGGGTGGATGGCGGGGAGAATGGGAAAAGAGGGGAGAACCTAGGTCTGGTTGAACTCCCTGTGGATGTAGGGCAGGATGGGCAGCAGGTCTGTCCCTGGGGACACAGCAACTCGGGGGGTGGGGGGTGGGGAGAGGCCGGTGATGTGTGCGAGGGTGATGGGAGGGCTTCCTGAGACGTGAGCATCCCTCTGGAGCAGATCTGACCAGACCTGGAGAGGTGGTGGGATTCACTCTGATTCCTGTCCTCAGGAGATTGTGTTGGTCCTCAGTCGGGCTCAGCTGGGGAACTGATATCATCATCTCTCCCTCTGTGCCAGGGAGGACTCTTCAGGCCTATGGCCTGGAGCCGGTACCATCCGCCTGGAGCAGGACGTGTTCTCTGCCCTGGCCGGGCAGGGCCAGATCTACGTGCACCTCACTGATGGGATCTGGAGCCAGATCAAGTCTGCAGGGTATGGGAGCGGCCTCTGATGGAGTGGTTGGGTCCTCTGAGACTTTGTGGCAATGGGCACAGGCCCTGCTGGCCCCTGAGCCCCTGTTCCATTTTCTGGTCCCCAGCTCAGCCCTCTATGCCTCCCGTCTCTATCTGAGCCAGTACCAGCTCACTCATCCAGAACGCCTGGCCAGGCACACGCCAGGGGGTCCACGGATTCGAGGTACCCATCCTGCCCCAATCCCTAACCTTTGCCCCTCAGCCCAGCCCCCCTCCCCTCTGAGCTGTGACTCCCGGTCACAGATCCAGAGGTGAAGTCTCAGCCCCACGCCCCCTGAACCAGGTGTAGTTTAGGGGCATTTGCACCCAGTCCTTTCTTCTGCTTCTAGGAAATGTTTATATCCACCCGACGGCTAAGGTGGCCCCGTCGGCAGTGGTAAGCAGTGGCCCAGCCCAGAGGAAGGGAGGTGGCCATGAGGATGGGTGGGGCAGTACAGATTCTGTACAGCTCAGGGTGGGGTGTCTCCTTCCTGCACAGCTTGTAGGGTGGCCTCAAGCAGGTCCCTTCCCCTTTATCTGTTCTATGAGGGGACTGGATTTGGGGCCCTCCAAGGCCTATGGTTGTGCTATTCTCCAAGGCCTATGGTTGTGCTATTCTCCACAGCTGGGCCCCAACGTCTCTATCGGGGAGGGGGTGACCATAGGCGAGGGCGTCCGGCTCCGAGAGAGCATCGTCCTCCACGGAGCCACACTGCAGGTAGGCACCCAGGCCCACGCCACCCACATGGCGCCCCCAGAGGCCAAGCGGAAGGGTGCGCCCCACGGGCTCTGCATCTGGCCCCTGACTCCCTTCTCGCTGTTTGTCAGGAGCACACGTGTGTTCTGCACAGCATTGTGGGCTGGGGGAGCACCGTGGGGCGCTGGGCCCGCGTGGAGGGTACCCCCAATGACCCCAATCCCAACGACCCCCGAGCCCACATGGACAGTGAGAGCCTGTTCAAGGACGGGAAGCTGCTGCCTGCCATCACTATCCTAGGTATGCTTTCCGGGGTGGTTGGCTGGAGAAACTTCCACAGGTGATGGCCCTGCCCTGCGGGAGCATTTGTGTGCCTATGTGTCTGTGTGTGTGTATTCCTTGAGCAAACGTTTACCCAGTGTCTGCTGTGTGTCAGGTCCTATGTGAGTCACAGGGGGCACAGATGGGCAGGGAGGGGTCCCCCCCACTCCTAAATGGTGATGGCCCCCAGCTCATTGCCCCTCGCCTCCCCTCCCCTCCCCACGTCTTCCCCCTGGTGCCCTGGTCCACACTGCAGGCTGCCGCGTCCGGATCCCTGCCGAGGTGCTCATCTTGAACTCGATTGTTTTGCCACACAAGGAGCTGAGCCGCAGCTTCACCAACCAGATCATCCTCTGAGGGGGCCTGCCAGAAGGCCCCCCTGAACTCCCATCTGCTCCCGTGAGGCTCCTGCCTGCCTGCGTGGCCAGCCTCTGTCCAGGCAGGCTCTCCACACACGCACTTATGGGGAGCAACGTGGGTGGTCGGAGGACTCCTGGCCTCCCTCTCCATTCCCTAATAAACCCGGGTGAACCCTGGAGCCAGCACTGACTCCGCTTGTGCCTGGGCTGGGGGTGATGGTGGAAGGGGGGCAGCTGAGTCAGGCCCCCCAACATTAGCATTTAAATTGGAGTCGTTGCTACGGGCTCATGAATAATGAATCTGGAGCCCTGGTAAATTTCCCCCTCCTACAGCCTCAGCCTCTCTGCCGCTCTGGAGGAAGGCCCTCCAGGCTCCTAGTCCGCAAGCCCTGCCTTCACCCGGATGCTGCCTCTCTGTTCCCCTTCACTGGGCCTGGCTCAGGCTCCGGAGTGTAAGGGTTCCAAAGGAAAGGGGGAGGGATTTCGATTGGCCAGTGGGGTACAGGCGGCAGGCATGGGAATTGGGCCGAATTGGGCCTGGGAGCCCAGAGCCCAAGGTTGGATCACCTGGTGTCCAGTCTCTCTGGTTCCTGCCCAGTCCCGGCCTGCTTTCCACTTTGCCAGCTCCATCTGCTCCCAGCTTGGCTTTTAGCGGGATGGGGGGAGTGTCCCCCACCCAAGGCCGGATCTCTTCTTCTAGTCCCTGGCAGGCAGGATGGGCCTGAGCTGCTGCCTTTCTCTCCAGAAGCACAGTGGGAGCTACTCCATTCTGGGAGGGGAGGAGCTCTGGCCACCTCCCACACCCTGACTCTGCCCTCTTCGGGGCTGGTGGGTGGGTAGGTGGAGGGTCCTCAGTCTTCCTTCCACATTCCTGAAGCCCCAGAGAAACCCAGTTCTTTCTGGTGTTCACCCGTGACCCCCGTGTGCCCCTCCTGGTGCCCCCCCCTTTCCCCAGCTGTGGGTACAGAGTCTGGGGGCCGGGGCGGTGGCGGGAGGGGGGTGGGAGGCGGGTCCCTGGCACCAAGCTGGATGGGGTGACAGGAGAGCTGGGGACGGGAGCTAAGGGGACTGAGCGTGGAAATTTGGATGGGCTTCAGGAGCCAGCCAGGGGGAAGAGGCCGAGCCAAGAACACAGACGGGGGAGGCCGGCCAGGGTGGGGTGCGGCGGGGACCGGCCTCCTTCCCACCCCCGTCTCCATCTCCTCCCCCTGGCACTTAGCAGCCATTATCGGGGGAGCAGATTGCAGCCCCTCCCCCTCTCCGGGAAGCCGGCACAGCTGGGGCCCCGCCACATCTGCCGCATCAGCACGGAGCACAGCTGGGTGTGCCCAGAGCCGCGCTCCCCAAAACACGACGTGGGGGCGAGGGGGCCAGGGAGAGCCCAAACCCCCTGAGACAGACACACTGACACTCTGCCAACAGACACAGACTCCTGGAGGCGAAGCTACACCCACCGCCACACAGGCTCCATCGTGCGCGGAGACGGGAGAACTGACAAACATGCAATTATCTGCCCCGCCCGCCGCCCTCGCCCCTTCCGCCTCCTCCTCCCCTTTCCTCCAGGCTCCCCTACGCCGCCCGGGCCACCTCTGAACCGCCCTCGGCCCTCGTCCGTAGGGATCGGGGATTTCTCCCTCCCCAGACCCTTCTGGAAGGTTTGTAGAACAAGTGGATGGCGGGTAGTAAGGGGCATCGGGTCTGAGGCTTGAGCTGGGGGAAGCCACTGCCCCTCTCCGTGCCCACGCCCTCACCCACAGAGAAATCTCTCCTCCGAAACACTGGTCCTTGCCACCCTGGACGTCAGTGGGGGTTTCCATCCCCCAGTGCGCCGGCGGGGCACCCTTGATTGTGGTCAAGGTCCCTGTGACACGGTTTCCACTGGTCGCCTCAAGGAGGCGCTGCCTGTCCTGTCCAAGTTCTAATCAGAGCTCGGAGGCTCCCAGGGCCAGCCCCTGCCACCTGCCTCCCCCGCAGTCTCCAGCAGCCTCCCACTCCCAAGGAATGCCCCTCTCCGCTCAGCTCTGCTACCCTGAGAGCAGCTTACGGGGGCTCCATCAGTGGCGGAAAAGTCCCCCACCTCAGCAGAGATGAGCAGGAGGACTCCGTCCTCTCCCCACTCCTCAACCAGGCGACGACCACGTCTGGTCTCTGGTTAAATCCTGCCCCCCTCGCAGCCCTCGTTTCCCGCACTCATCTTCTGTGCCCTGGGGTCCGGCCCTCAGCCCTCTCCTCCTCGCCTCCCCCCGCCCCGGCCCCGGCCCCTCGGAGCTTTAATCCCTCCCGCTGCTGTACCGCCTTATCTGCTCCCAGCAGCTTTCACTGCTGCAAAGCCCTCTCCCTCCTCCTTCCCTGGATCTTCTTCCTCCTTTTTCCGCGTCCTCTCTTCTCTCTGACCACCCCCCACCCCCACCCCTGGCCTGCCTCTGCTTCTCAGGCCCCTACGGTGACTCCTGGCTGCCACCAGATAGAACACCAGTGCCCTTGGCCCTCTCTCCAGTAGGAGGGGGTCCTGGCAGCCGGCAGGGGTGGCAGGCAGCAGGGTGCCAGAGCCTTTATCAAAGCCCAGGATTTCAGAGCTTTGGAGCTGGGCACTTAGAAAGATGTGCTTTCTAAGGGGCTGGGCTGACGCTGACCTGGGGATTGGGCTAGGTGTGACCTCCCAGCCCCTGGAGGCCCCTGCAGGCACCTGTGAAACAACCTGGGGGTTTCAGCACTCCTGGTCTACAGTACAGTCTGCCTTGACTCAGCCTCTTGCCTCGTTTCTGCTCCTGGTCCTTCCAGTCTCTTGCCTCCAGCCCAGACCTTCTGTCGCCTCTGCGTGGGGTCTGCAGGGGTCTGCAGATGGCTCCTGTAGGCTGGGGTCAGCCCCTGAGGAAAGGGCTGGGAGTGGGGTGGGGTTGAGGGAGTGGCTCATGGGGCCAGGGGCCTGGTCCCTTCTTCTCCCCCCAGTCCTGACCCTTCTGTTCCGAGTGGTTGGCAGAGGCCATGGCAGCTTCATCATAAATATGATAATTTAATTATTTTCTCAGCAAAACACCGTGAAATCCAATAAGTCTGTGTCAGGCCCTGGCCCCCAGGAACCCCCTCCTGGGCCCAGTGGGGGTGGGGGCAGGGGCAGGGTCAGTGTTAAAAGTGGAGGGGGCTAGTGAAGCTGAGGTCTCTGTGGTGTGCCCCCACCCCAGGCAGAGCAGGTCACTGTTGTCTGTGTGTTTAGGTGGAGAGGGGGCTTCTAAGGAGAGAAGTTCCGTTGCTCTTCACTCTCTTCAAGCCTAGTCTGTCTGGGAGGGGCCTAGTCCCCCTCCACCCCAAAAAGAACATCCCAGGACCCAGCACGTGGGAGTGTCTGGCCTCCTGAGAGGAGAGCGTTGGGGTCCCCCTTCACTACCTCCTGGATCTCACTGGCCCTGTAGGGGTAGGAGGGTGCTGGCCCCTGGGGAGAACGGAGGGAACTGGGGTGGGAAGTATGGGAGCTGTCTCTTATACACA
>SJYC01122432.1:0-16735 GCA_006408675.1 Madoqua kirkii | reverse complement strand
GGAGGCGGGTCCCTGGCACCAAGCTGGATGGGGTGACAGGAGAGCTGGGGACGGGAGCTAAGGGGACTGAGCGTGGAAATTTGGATGGGCTTCAGGAGCCAGCCAGGGGGAAGAGGCCGAGCCAAGAACACAGACGGGGGAGGCCGGCCAGGGTGGGGTGCGGCGGGGACCGGCCTCCTTCCCACCCCCGTCTCCATCTCCTCCCCCTGGCACTTAGCAGCCATTATCGGGGGAGCAGATTGCAGCCCCTCCCCCTCTCCGGGAAGCCGGCACAGCTGGGGCCCCGCCACATCTGCCGCATCAGCACGGAGCACAGCTGGGTGTGCCCAGAGCCGCGCTCCCCAAAACACGACGTGGGGGCGAGGGGGCCAGGGAGAGCCCAAACCCCCTGAGACAGACACACTGACATTCTGCCAACAGACACAGACTCCTGGAGGCGAAGCTACACCCACCGCCACACAGGCTCCATCGTGCGCGGAGACGGGAGAACTGACAAACATGCAATTACTCTGCCCCGCCCGCCGCCCTCGCCCCTTCCGCCTCCTCCTCCCCTTTCCTCCAGGCTCCCCTACGCCGCCCGGGCCACCTCTGAACCGCCCTCGGCCCTCGTCCGTAGGGATCGGGGATTTCTCCCTCCCCAGACCCTTCTGGAAGGTTTGTAGAACAAGTGGATGGCGGGTAGTAAGGGGCATCGGGTCTGAGGCTTGAGCTGGGGGAAGCCACTGCCCCTCTCCGTGCCCACGCCCTCACCCACAGAGAAATCTCTCCTCCGAAACACTGGTCCTTGCCACCCTGGACGTCAGTGGGGGTTTCCATCCCCCAGTGCGCCGGCGGGGCACCCTTGATTGTGGTCAAGGTCCCTGTGACACGGTTTCCACTGGTCGCCTCAAGGAGGCGCTGCCTGTCCTGTCCAAGTTCTAATCAGAGCTCGGAGGCTCCCAGGGCCAGCCCCTGCCACCTGCCTCCCCCGCAGTCTCCAGCAGCCTCCCACTCCCAAGGAATGCCCCTCTCCGCTCAGCTCTGCTACCCTGAGAGCAGCTTACGGGGGCTCCATCAGTGGCGGAAAAGTCCCCCACCTCAGCAGAGATGAGCAGGAGGACTCCGTCCTCTCCCCACTCCTCAACCAGGCGACGACCACGTCTGGTCTCTGGTTAAATCCTGCCCCCCTCGCAGCCCTCGTTTCCCGCACTCATCTTCTGTGCCCTGGGGTCCGGCCCTCAGCCCTCTCCTCCTCGCCTCCCCCCGCCCCGGCCCCGGCCCCTCGGAGCTTTAATCCCTCCCGCTGCTGTACCGCCTTATCTGCTCCCAGCAGCTTTCACTGCTGCAAAGCCCTCTCCCTCCTCCTTCCCTGGATCTTCTTCCTCCTTTTTCCGCGTCCTCTCTTCTCTCTGACCACCCCCCACCCCCACCCCTGGCCTGCCTCTGCTTCTCAGGCCCCTACGGTGACTCCTGGCTGCCACCAGATAGAACACCAGTGCCCTTGGCCCTCTCTCCAGCCTCAGCTCCGAGGTTGCCAGCTGCCTACCGGAGCCCACATTGGCCTCTCCCCACCCCAACCCCCCCCCGACAGACTCCACAGACTTGGTCTGCTTCTGACCAGCCGAGATTTTGCATCTTTCTTCCCTCCTTTCACTGTCCCCCACCCCTTGTTCTTTCAGCCGCCCCCTCGATCTCAGACGTGGTCCCCTTCAACCTCCCGTCACCCACTGCCTCGGCCTGGGCGGGCCCCCAAGCCGGATGCGGGGCTGTCGTGCCAGCCACAGGAGAGGGGTCAAGGCCGGGCTGACCCGGCTCTCGGACAGAGGAGGGGGTGCCTAGTGCGGTGGCCAGTGGGGGCAGGGCCCGGTGGCGGGACGGTGGCGGGACGCTAACCCTCTTCAGTTGCCTCAGATCACGTCCGGGCCTCCCCCCCCCTTCCCTGGGACTCTCATTAACCGCTTCTCCTGCCTCGTCCGCGGCATAAATAACCCAGATAAATCAGCCGCCGTCCGTCCCCCGCCCCTCGGCCCCGCACAGCCCGTTTGTCACCGCTGCTCGCTCACCAGCCAGGACTGGCCCAGTCCCGGCCTCCGCCCCCTGATCCGTGTCCCTTTCCCACCCACGTCTGTCCCACACTGGCCGGTACCCTGGGTCCCCAGCAGAGCCAGGCCTGGGACAGTTATCAGCTGGGCTGGGCAGGGTGGCAGGGGGGTGTACTCTGGGAGCTGAGGGTAGCTGGGGCCTCGCTCTAGGACCATTCTGTGGAGTTTGGGGGTCATGTCACCCAGGCTGGGAGCGTGAGGCCCACGAAGAGGGGGGTAAGGGGCAAATGCAGCTTAGCTTGGGGGTCCTGGCTGGGAGAAGAGACAACGCAAGGCCTTGGGGTGGGGGGCAAGATAGCTAGGAACCCCCAAGCTGGATCCTGAGAGGCCTCCAGGTCTACCTTCTGGAGCACTTTGCCCAAATAAAACCTCCATGCCCCCTACCAGGGGCTCTTGAGTCAGAACCCTCTGGCCCTCCCTCACCTATCAGCCCCCCATTCCCACGCCCTGCCTGGTCAGGCTGCACAGATGCCAATCTAATCACTGCCTCAGTCCATCCACCGAGCTCTCTCTGTTGGGAAGCCTGCTTCAGCTGGGTGGGGGTGGGTGGAGAACTGGACTGGGGAACAATTCTGGGCGGTGGGGACAATGGGAGGGCGGGTGGAGGATGACTGGCTAAGGCTTCACGTCCTGACCCTGCCCTCCCCCATCCCCCCAACTCCTCCCCACCAACCTGCACCCACACTCCCACCCCCAGAGTCCTGGGCAGCCCCTCCCCCCTTGCTCACACCCGGCCGGATCCCAGCTAGCCACACTTGGCCCTGACGCTTACTGCAGGGGGCAGCCGGTCCCCTGGGAGTGGATGGGAGAAGAGATGTGTATAAGAGACAGGCTCCCAGCTTGGCTTTTATTTTTTTTTTCTTTTTAAAAAGGTGATTTAATTGCTTTTTTAAGGTTACTTCAGTCTGGGGCTCTGCCAAGAAAACGGGGAGCTACCCCCAAGCTAGATGTGTATAAGAGACAGGCTCCCCTCACCACCCTCCGCCCCCTGCCCCCCTCATCCCCACACCAGGTTACCACCCGACCTCACTCCTGCTAGAGGCTGAAGGCTTCCTGACGCACCCTCAGGAGGAAAAGGGTGTGCTTTGGGCTCACGATGGAGGCCAGTAATGTTGGGGAGTACAACCTGTGTTCACAGGACGATTTAGTAACGAGCACGGAGTCTTGGGCAGCAACCAGTGCTGGGGGAGAGCTTGGGGGTAGCTCCCCGTTTTCTTGGCAGAGCCCCAGACTGAAGTAACCTTAAAAAAGCAATTAAATCACCTTTTTAAAAAGAAAAAAAAAACAGTAAAGAAAAACCAATACCAGGAGAAAGGGGGAAGAGAGAGGCTGGGGAGGACAAGGAGGTGGGGGAGGAATGCTGGAAGGGTCTGGTGGTCTCCAGGGAGGGGTGAGCATGGCAGGGACAGCGATGGGGCTGTCAGTGGCCACTTGGTGACTCTGAGTGCTAACTCAGCAGCTGCTTTCAGTACCAACTCCTGTCCCCTCTGGGACTTGGCCACACAAAGCCCCTGGCCCCCAGGAGTCTGGGCTCCTCAGAGTAAAGGAGCTGGCTCAGCCAAGGGGTCCCTGAGGAAGCTACTTCGATGAGAGGCTGGGGCCAACCCCTGCAGGGTGCCACAGATGGCTGGGGTTGGGGGGGCTGTGTGCGCGCGTGTGTGTGTGTGTGTGTGTGTGTGTGTGTGTGTGTGTGGGCTCCATGCTTGGGTAACCTGCAATGGACATGGCCTGACCTGGGCTTGCAGCCAAGTGTGTGCAGAGCCGTTCCCTGCCCCCGCTGGGGAGCCACCCCAGGCCCCTTTCCGGGGCAGGGCAGGCCTGCCGCAGGGGAGGGGTGGCCGCTGGGCAGCGGGTGGACCTCAGGCTCTAATCCCCGGCAGCAGCCGTTTCCCTCAGATCGATTCCCTTCTCACGTTTTTTTTTCAGCTGCTGGTTCCACGGCTCGGATCGATGGAGCCGCCTTCCCCGCCCCTCTGAGCTTCCTCTCCCTGCTGCTCATTAGCGCCCCAATTAATCAGCCCCCCTTTTCCTCTAGGGGACAAGTGCTTCTTCTCCCATGAGGGCTCTCACTTTCACAAAAGCCCCCCCACCAGGGCACAGGCAGCTCACTGTGACCACCCCACCCTGGGGGTCCCTTGGCATCGTCCCTTCTGGGCCAGCCACCATGGCCCCATCCTGACTGTCCTCAGCAAGGTATGGCCACCCTAGCGCTCCCCTGCCCCTCTGCCTGGCACCCCCTGCGCCTGCTTCTTTAGGATTGCATTCCCTCCAATTCAAACCCAGCACATCTGGGCTCCCTCCAAACCCCTTATCTGGTTTCTTCCTGACCTCCATGCCATACCCTCTCCCCCACATATACATCCTCTGCTCCCTGGCCTGGCCACCCAACACGTTCCCTGCCCCCACCACAGGCCTGGCTGTGTCAAGGGATTTGGGAAATATTTGGAGAGGCAAAGTGGCTACAGGTGCTTATGCCGGCCAGGGTGCCCTCTATCCCAGACACAGGAGAGACTGAGTTTGGGGATGGAGATGAAGTGGGGGAGAGGGCAGCCAGAATCGGAGAGCGGGCAGGGGCATGGTGGATGTTAAGTTCAGAGCAAAGCTCTAGGGAAGTCAAGTATCTTAATGGAGCCATCACTGACCCCTTGTCTGTCTTGCCTGCCATTCTCTGCCCTCCCCTCGCCTCCCTCATTCAAACAAGTGGCTTTCCCAAGGAGTTCTCTGGAAGGTGCTGTGAGTGGGGTAGCGAGGTCAGGTGGTGACTGGGTGCTGGTGTTAGGAGTCAGGGAGGCCAGGAGGTAGGGGGTGGAGTTGGCTGACCCTTCTCAGGGTGTGGTCCAGAGAAGTGGCAGAATAAGCTAAGGACTCTGGGTGCAAGCCTCTTCCCTGGTGGCCTGGGAATGGGGCCAGGTGGGGACCCCACGCGTGACGAGGGTGTAGCAAGAGTTTGGGGGCCTCCCGATAAGGTCCCAGACAGGGGCCAGAGATCCCTGTCCTGGGCTGGGGGCTGCCCCCCTCCCCTGGCCTGGCTCCTGCTGCCCGTGCCGCCGGTGAAACGCTGTTGACATGTCCTGAATTATTAAGCATGGGGTGGGCTCCGGAGCACATGCTGAGCGGAGCGGCTGGGGCTGCACGGCGGCGTGGCGGAGCAGCGCTCTCTCCCTCGCTCACTAGCTCGCTCGCAGGGACACACGCAGGGGCTGACAGCTGTGCTGGTGCTGATAAGGGAAGCCACAAGGAGACGATCGAGGAGAGAGACAAGCGGCAGCAGAGGCAGCAGAGGCAGAAGCATCATCAGGGCTGCGGAGCTGCTGGGAGTGGGAGTGACTCCCCCACCTCGGGCCCCCACCCTGTCCCCATCCTCTTCCCCGTTTGCCTGAGTTTAGAAGAGCCGCTGCTGCCAACGCTGCCACTCCGGAGGGCACCAGGGGCTGCTGGCCAGGGAGGGACAGGGGCAGGAAGGCTCCGGCTGGTCCCAGCAGCTGGGGACAGATGCCGATCGAGATTGTGTGCAAAATCAAATTTGCAGAGGAGGATGCGAAACCCAAGGAGAAGGAGGCAGGGGATGAGCAGAGCCTCCTGGGGGCCGCTCAGGGGGCAGCAGCCCCCCGGGACCTGGCCACCTTTGCCAGCACCAGCACTCTGCATGGGCTGGGCCGGGCCTGTGGCCCAGGCCCCCATGGACTGCGGAGAACCCTCTGGGCACTGGCCCTCCTCACCTCTCTGGCTGCCTTCCTGTACCAGGCAGCTGGCCTGGCCCGGGGCTACCTGACCCGGCCTCACCTGGTGGTGATGGACCCCGCTGCCCCAGCCCCGGTGGCCGGCTTCCCCGCCGTCACCCTCTGCAACATCAACCGCTTCCGGCATTCGGCCCTCAGCGACGCTGACATCTTCCACCTGGCCAACCTGACCGGGCTGCCCCCCAAAGACCGGGATGGGCACCGTGCCGCCGGCCTGCGCTACCCAGAGCCCGACATGGTAGACATCCTCAACCGCACTGGCCACCAGCTTGCCGACATGCTCAAGAGCTGCAACTTCAGCGGGCACCACTGCTCTGCCAGCAACTTCTCCGTGGTGAGTCCTCCCAGGCAGCCCAGCCAGCCTGGGGTGGCCAGAGGCTGGTGGTGGGGGTGGGGGTGGTGCGCAGGGCATCCTCCTGAACAGGGCTTACCCTCCTTCCGCCGCCAGAGGCTGGCCTCATGTCACCCTCCAGCCTGGTGTTTCCCTCGGGGCTCCCCGGCGGGGAGCAGTGGACGCTCCTGGGGGCTTACCCGGCGGCTGCTGCTGCTCCTCCACGGGCTCTCCTGCTGCCGTAGCACCTGGATCTAGGGGGCCCGGGGTCCTGGAATGGGCCAGGGTGGGGGCCGGAAGCCAGTCAGCTTGCTGGGAAGGGATGCACAGGCCATAGCCAGACCAACTGACCCCTGCTTTTCTCTTACTCCCCTTTTCTTCTGTGGCCGCTGGGTTTTTCTCCCCCCTGCCACCAAACAAGGGCGATGAGGAGAGTGTGTCTGGGGGCTCCAGCAAGGGAGGGACTCGGGGCTGCGTCTGGGGGAGCCGATCTTCACGGACACTGGGTGCCAGTGTCTCCCGCTGTCTCTGTGTCTCTCACACACACCCCCTTTCACGAACTCCCTCACACATCCCTCTTTCATGCTCTCCTCCAGCTTCTCCCACGGCCCAGGCCCTCCCTCCGTTTCCTGGTTCTTGCTGCTCCCTTGCCTGGGAGAGCTCTAGCTCTTACACTGAGAATCACTCATTCACTCTCACGAGCGTGGCTCACCCTCACTGCTGCCCCCAGCACACACGTGCGTGCAACACACACACACATACACCCCTACTACATGGGGACATGGTTCCTGCACACTCTCTCAAACACACTCAGCGTCCCTGTTGCTACGCTCCCGTGCACACCTGCACACCCACGCACGCATCCAGAGAGCTATTCATCCACGTGCCCACAGCCCAGCCCTTAGCCAGCTTCCCAGGACAGGGTCACGCCCTGGATGCCGACCCCTCTTGTGACCCCAGCTACCTCAGCCCCTGCTCTCTGTCTCACATATGTGTGAATGCACGCAGACACACACACACTCTCACGTGGAGGCGTGGAGCTGCCCTCCCATGCACACCTCCCATAAACCAGGTGTTTGAGGTGTGTGTGTGTGGGGGGGTGTGTCTTGTACGCTGACTGTCTGTTGGTGCCCCATTCACTCATAGTCACAGGCTGTCTGGTATTCCCGGGGCTTGAGATGCTGTCCCCGGTCCAGTTTACTCCCGGCATTATGTATGTGTGGAGTGCGGGGTGTGTGTTTTCATTCTTGTGACCGTGCCCAGCACATATGCAAATACATGGCATCAACATGGTGCCCATCCAGCCCAGGCTTTAAAGCCAGCCCCAAATGGAGGACTCTTCCTTGTCATGACTCGGGGACCCCCACCCAGGGTCTCCTTCACTCACTGCCTCAGTAGCACCAGGAAATATGCTCCAGCCATGTTCCTGCCCCCACCAAGCCTGCAGCCTCGGGGTCCTCCTGCTGTGGGGTGGGGGCAGTTGGGTAGAAATGGAGGAAGTGACGAGAAGGAGGATTGTGCTGAGAGAGGAATAGGGGGGTGGGCGCTAGCCCTGTGGTCCAACCACACACCCCTTCTTCCAGGAAAAATCACTGCTCTCAAAGCGAGAGTGTGTGAATGTGGCCTCTTGGGTCCGAGGGGCTCCTCCTGTGACATCCCCACCCCTCCGGGTTGGTGGGGGGACAGAGCCCAGTGTCAGCAGGTGTTGTTGGGGCAGAAATCAATGGGGGCTTTGTGTCCCTGAGTGGGAGTTTGTGTCCCAGGCCCCAGTGCGGGGGTGGTAGGAAAAGGGGAAGAGTGATGAAACCTCAGTGGGGAGGGAGAGATAGGGGTCGAGGGAGCAAGGTGAAGGAGGCCAGAGGCTCCTGCCTGGCCTCCAAGGAAGGAGGACATGCTTGGAGGATATGGGAGCAGGGAGTCCCGGGATCAAAGCTGGTGAGTCCCTTTGAATGTGGGGATGGCCAGGCACGGGTGAGGGTGGATCTCCCACAGACCCTTGGCGATGGAGAGAAAAGGACTGAAGATTGTGGTTCTCTGCCCTGGATGCAGCAGGACAGTGAGGGGCAGAGGAGCAGAGCCAGCACTGTTGGAGAGGAACGTCCCTTGGACCCACCTGTCCCCTCCAGGTGTTTGAGGTGTGTGTGTGTGGGGGGGTGTGTCTTGTACGCTGACTGTCTGTTGGTGCCCCATTCACTCATAGTCACAGGCTGTCTGGTATTCCCGGGGCTTGAGATGCTGTCCCCGGTCCAGTTTACTCCCGGCATTATGTATGTGTGGAGTGCGGGGTGTGTGTTTTCATTCTTGTGACCGTGCCCAGCACATATGCAAATACATGGCATCAACATGGTGCCCATCCAGCCCAGGCTTTAAAGCCAGCCCCAAATGGAGGACTCTTCCTTGTCATGACTCGGGGACCCCCACCCAGGGTCTCCTTCACTCACTGCCTCAGTAGCACCAGGAAATATGCTCCAGCCATGTTCCTGCCCCCACCAAGCCTGCAGCCTCGGGGTCCTCCTGCTGTGGGGTGGGGGCAGTTGGGTAGAAATGGAGGAAGTGACGAGAAGGAGGATTGTGCTGAGAGAGGAATAGGGGGGTGGGCGCTAGCCCTGTGGTCCAACCACACACCCCTTCTTCCAGGAAAAATCACTGCTCTCAAAGCGAGAGTGTGTGAATGTGGCCTCTTGGGTCCGAGGGGCTCCTCCTGTGACATCCCCACCCCTCCGGGTTGGTGGGGGGACAGAGCCCAGTGTCAGCAGGTGTTGTTGGGGCAGAAATCAATGGGGGCTTTGTGTCCCTGAGTGGGAGTTTGTGTCCCAGGCCCCAGTGCGGGGGTGGTAGGAAAAGGGGAAGAGTGATGAAACCTCAGTGGGGAGGGAGAGATAGGGGTCGAGGGAGCAAGGTGAAGGAGGCCAGAGGCTCCTGCCTGGCCTCCAAGGAAGGAGGACATGCTTGGAGGATATGGGAGCAGGGAGTCCCGGGATCAAAGCTGGTGAGTCCCTTTGAATGTGGGGATGGCCAGGCACGGGTGAGGGTGGATCTCCCACAGACCCTTGGCGATGGAGAGAAAAGGACTGAAGATTGTGGTTCTCTGCCCTGGATGCAGCAGGACAGTGAGGGGCAGAGGAGCAGAGCCAGCACTGTTGGAGAGGAACGTCCCTTGGACCCACCTGTCCCCTCACCCAGCCTAGGTCCCGTACCCTTCTCCCAAACCCCAACCCCCATGTGCCAAGTGGAACTCTTCCCTGGACCTGGCATTCTAGGGCTGTGTCCTTATTGCCAGTTAACCATGGTCTGGCATTATGGTTAGAATGGGAGGGTCCATGGCAATGGGGAAACTGGGGGTGTGCTGTGTGGACAAGACTGGAGAAGGGGTATGGAGAGACAAAGACATCAGCCTCTCTGCTGGGGACATGAGGTCACAGTAGACTCTGTGATGAGAATATGGAGCCCACGATGGGGATTTGGGACCCATGGAGGGGAGACGGGTACGAGGATCAGTGGTGGGAACCTCCAGCCCATGGGTGCTGAGACAGTGACAGCAATAGATGGGGTGTGGGTAAGGGGCTGCTGTGTGTTTTCTGCGGCCTTTCCCGTTTTCTCCTTCCCACTCCCCACTCCGCTGTGACCTTTCCTCCGAATCCAAGTTAATAAATGTCACATTTTCCAGCCTATTTTTACTCTGGGTAATGCGCCCTCCCCCAGCCCCCTCAGCCACAGCTCTCGCTTCTGTTACCATTGCCGTCGCTCTCTCCCCCTGCTCCCTAATGTCCCCTCACCGACTCCCAATCAGTCACTCAATCAACACGGAGTTCTGAGCACCTACTATGTGCCAGGCTCCCTGCCAGGTGCTGTGGGGGCAAAGAACAAAGAACGGGGGAGCCCTGGTCCCCAGTCCCTGTCCTCAAGCAGCCTCCAGTCTCATGGTGGGGCGGGGACACGGAGACTTCAGAGCTTAACCAACCACGCAAGAGTTAACCAGCCATGCAAGCAGTGTCAGGAGGCGCCAGGATTAATTGCCAAACGAGGTACATGGATAGTGAGAGCCAAGGTTCGGAGAGGCACTCTGCTGAAGAGGGCTGGGAAGGCTTAAAAGGGATGAAGCAGGCTGGGCAAAGTCTGGGGAGGAGGGGAGAGGGGTGAGAGAGAGGAGAGGGCTCCTGGGAGGTGGGGGATGCTCCCACCTCTCCACTGAACGCCCCTCCACCTAGCTCACCCCATCTCTTCTCTTTCCTGCCCCCCCGCCTCACCCAGTCTCATACTAACCCACTCTCACCTCCACCTCTTCCCTCCATCACCACCAACATACTCTCTCTTCCTCCTCGATTCCTACCACCATTGGCTCCCCCACCCCAGTGTACCAAGCCCCATCCATACTTTCCCTGGCTGCGGCTTGCTCTGAGCCTGCCCACTTACTAGAAGGCAGAAATCACTCTTTCTCCCTAGGCTTCATTTCTTCAGCTGTAAAACACAGCTCTAAAACTCAGCATCTCCTTTCATCTGGGGATTGTACAGTGAAGCAATCAAGTGTGTGGGTTCTGGAATCAGACCACCTGGATTCGAACCTTGGCTGTGTGGCCTTGGAGAAGTCAGAAAGCTGCTGTGAGCGGTATTCATTAAATACAATAGTAGAACCTAAAAAAAAAAAATTGGGTGGTTGTGATAATCAAAAGAGATGGCTGTAAAGGGCTTAGCCCACTGCCTGGCACACACACAGACACACACGTAGTGTGCACTCAGAGTGTCAGCTGTTAGAAACGCCACCACCCCAGCTCCTGGCCCTCCTTAACCTGACTGTTCCCAGCACCACTTTTCCAACTCGTGTGCTGGCATCTTTGCTGCTCCCCATCACCTAGCCTTGCTCCTCTCCTGACCCTCGAGCCTGCACCCCCACTCTGTCAGAGTATCCCCATGCTCCCTACCCCTCGCCAAGATTCAGGCACATGTGTGCATGCAAAGGAATGCATGCACTCGCGATCCATGCTGACCCACAGAACACTCTGTGATGATGGAAACGTCCTGAATCTGTGCTGTCCACAGTGGTCGTCACTAGCCACACTGGCCAGGGAGCATCTGCGGTGTGATTAGCATGACGGAGGACCAACATTCCATTCAAACAGCCGAGCGTCACCAGTGACTGCGGTATCAGACTATGGGGCTCCAGGTGGTCGCGGGGATGGAGTTCAAGCTGCCAGGTTGGGAGGATAGGGTTTCCAACTGGCATCAAAGGATATGAAGTAGTGGTGGTGGGCTATGATCAGAAGTCTGGCCGTCTCCTAAGGTTCCAGGTTGAGCCAAGGATGGGGCCTGTGCCTGGGGACATGGAGGTGCCTGCTCTATGTGAGCAGCTACACCTTACATCCCAGGTGTAGGATGTGACCTTGGTCTTTTCCATTCTGTTGTCTGGAAAACTGAGGCAGGGGAAAGGTGGAGAATCCATGAGGAGGTAGAGGGAGGCCAGCTCATCTCAGTTTGTCCTTTGGGGTCTGGGCAGCCCCCTGGCGGGGCAGGTGACCAGGGACGCGTGTGTGCTTCCCTATCTCTATCAGCTCTCAGACTTCCCTCCCCCTCCCAACCCTCCTCCCCCATGCGCTGGTGACTGCCGTGACTATTAATCACTCGCCCTGTTCTCTCCTCTCTACTAATCAGGCACAATTAGACAAGGCCTCTTCCAGCTGGGCAGTCCCCCTCCCTGCCCTCTTCTCTCCTCTCCCAGCCCCACCCCAGCTGCCATTAGGATGGCTCTGAGGCAGAGGGAGCAGCAAGTCGCCCTCATCCCTCTCTGGCTGCCCCAGCCCCCAATTGGAGGCTCCTCCACCATCTCCTGCCTTCTATCCAAGCTTCCACCTGAACCCGCCCCTTCCTTGGTACAGTCTAGCCAGTACCCCCTTCCCTGGTATGGTCAGGCCAGTACTGATAGTCTCCGCACCCGCTCCGCGGGGCTCCTCTGCAGACATCCAGCTCCATGACTTTGCCTGAAGGCCACCCCTCCTTGCCCTCTTGACTTAGGAGGGGAGGGTTCCAGCTGAGCTTGGTCCAGGCCACTCATCTCCATATGAGCTGCCTCTGACCCTCACTGCCAGTCCAGCCCTCTGTGCCCTCCAGCCCCACCTTCTCCTGAGGCAAGAACCGGGAGAGCATTTAACTCAACATCTAGTTCAGGGTTGGTCCTGCCTTTCACCCAGTAGGGAAGGGTAGGGGGTGAGATGGGAAGGTCACTTACCCTTGAAGGGAGCAGCAGCTTTTCAGCCTCACCTAACTATTGCCCTCGGGTCAGGATGCCTAGTGTTGGGGAGGGGTGTCTTCCAGTTTGTCCAGAGAAGCCGAGAGTCTTGATTACTTTAATTAAAAATTTCTTGATTAAAAAAATTATCCCAAGGGCTACCTACAACTTGGACTGCTGAACTCAGTGAGCCTGCCCTCCCCACGGCGGGCCCCATGACTGGCTGCTGCCCCTCTGGCCCACCTGAAGGGGGCGCTGTGTGGCCTTGGAGAAGTCAGAAAGCTGCTGTGAGCGGTATTCATTAAATACAATAGTAGAACCTAAAAAAAAAAAATTGGGTGGTTGTGATAATCAAAAGAGATGGCTGTAAAGGGCTTAGCCCACTGCCTGGCACACACACAGACACACACGTAGTGTGCACTCAGAGTGTCAGCTGTTAGAAACGCCACCACCCCAGCTCCTGGCCCTCCTTAACCTGACTGTTCCCAGCACCACTTTTCCAACTCGTGTGCTGGCATCTTTGCTGCTCCCCATCACCTAGCCTTGCTCCTCTCCTGACCCTCGAGCCTGCACCCCCACTCTGTCAGAGTATCCCCATGCTCCCTACCCCTCGCCAAGATTCAGGCACATGTGTGCATGCAAAGGAATGCATGCACTCGCGATCCATGCTGACCCACAGAACACTCTGTGATGATGGAAACGTCCTGAATCTGTGCTGTCCACAGTGGTCGTCACTAGCCACACTGGCCAGGGAGCATCTGCGGTGTGATTAGCATGACGGAGGAC
Organism: Madoqua kirkii; assembly: GCA_006408675.1. Classification (NCBI taxonomy): domain Eukaryota; kingdom Metazoa; phylum Chordata; class Mammalia; order Artiodactyla; family Bovidae; genus Madoqua; species Madoqua kirkii. Next base: position 3,577 of record SJYC01122432.1, on the reverse strand, counting down.
CAACATTCCATTCAAACAGCCGAGCGTCACCAGTGACTGCGGTATCAGACTATGGGGCTCCAGGTGGTCGCGGGGATGGAGTTCAAGCTGCCAGGTTGGGAGGATAGGGTTTCCAACTGGCATCAAAGGATATGAAGTAGTGGTGGTGGGCTATGATCAGAAGTCTGGCCGTCTCCTAAGGTTCCAGGTTGAGCCAAGGATGGGGCCTGTGCCTGGGGACATGGAGGTGCCTGCTCTATGTGAGCAGCTACACCTTACATCCCAGGTGTAGGATGTGACCTTGGTCTTTTCCATTCTGTTGTCTGGAAAACTGAGGCAGGGGAAAGGTGGAGAATCCATGAGGAGGTAGAGGGAGGCCAGCTCATCTCAGTTTGTCCTTTGGGGTCTGGGCAGCCCCCTGGCGGGGCAGGTGACCAGGGACGCGTGTGTGCTTCCCTATCTCTATCAGCTCTCAGACTTCCCTCCCCCTCCCAACCCTCCTCCCCCATGCGCTGGTGACTGCCGTGACTATTAATCACTCGCCCTGTTCTCTTCCTCTCTACTAATCAGGCACAATTAGACAAGGCCTCTTCCAGCTGGGCAGTCCCCCTCCCTGCCCTCTTCTCTCCTCTCCCAGCCCCACCCCAGCTGCCATTAGGATGGCTCTGAGGCAGAGGGAGCAGCAAGTCGCCCTCATCCCTCTCTGGCTGCCCCAGCCCCCAATTGGAGGCTCCTCCACCATCTCCTGCCTTCTATCCAAGCTTCCACCTGAACCCGCCCCTTCCTTGGTACAGTCTAGCCAGTACCCCCTTCCCTGGTATGGTCAGGCCAGTACTGATAGTCTCCGCACCCGCTCCGCGGGGCTCCTCTGCAGACATCCAGCTCCATGACTTTGCCTGAAGGCCACCCCTCCTTGCCCTCTTGACTTAGGAGGGGAGGGTTCCAGCTGAGCTTGGTCCAGGCCACTCATCTCCATATGAGCTGCCTCTGACCCTCACTGCCAGTCCAGCCCTCTGTGCCCTCCAGCCCCACCTTCTCCTGAGGCAAGAACCGGGAGAGCATTTAACTCAACATCTAGTTCAGGGTTGGTCCTGCCTTTCACCCAGTAGGGAAGGGTAGGGGGTGAGATGGGAAGGTCACTTACCCTTGAAGGGAGCAGCAGCTTTTCAGCCTCACCTAACTATTGCCCTCGGGTCAGGATGCCTAGTGTTGGGGAGGGGTGTCTTCCAGTTTGTCCAGAGAAGCCGAGAGTCTTGATTACTTTAATTAAAAATTTCTTGATTAAAAAAATTATCCCAAGGGCTACCTACAACTTGGACTGCTGAACTCAGTGAGCCTGCCCTCCCCACGGCGGGCCCCATGACTGGCTGCTGCCCCTCTGGCCCACCTGAAGGGGGCGCTCTCAGCCTGGGTACCTCCCGTTAGCCAGTGGCGTTGCTGAGGGGGATTTGAGTGGCGTGGCCCAGACACCGCGACAGTTACTGTCACCCAGGGCTGGTTTGCAAGGGCAAAGGGGAGGGCTGTGCCCCACCCGGCCCCACTCAGCAGCCCGGTGGCCTCTTTATTAATCAGGAATCAGCCCGAGCTGGGCTCATTATCAGCTCAGCTTCTTGTGGCACTGCCGGAAGATACTGATTAGCATTTGAAGAAATGGCCCCCGCATTCTTGTCTTCCCTCTGTCTCCCCTACCTGTATTCCTTCCGGGACCCCCACCTCTGCCCTTATGTTCCCTCTCCTGGCTGGTGGGAGGGCCAGCTCGCCGCCCAGCCCAGGCTAGGGGCAGAAGAGATCAGGGATTTTGGGGGGTGGGGCGGCAGGGAGGCAGGAAGAGCTCAAGGCCCACTCGGAGTGCAGAGTTCCCGGGCTACTCAGTTTGGGGCTCCAGGTCAGTGAGTCTCACGGGAGGAGGAGGGGGAGTGAAGGCGGGGTGAAGACTCAGGGTGGTCTCAAGAGATGGATAGCCTCCCTGGAGGAGGGGGGTGAGAGGGCAGCTTCAGGCTGAGTTATCAGTGTTTCCCTATCCTTCCAGGCTCTCCCAGTAATGCCACCTCCTTGGAGTAGTGGGCAGAGAGGGTGGGGACAATCAGAACCTTGGACAGGAAACATGAGGTTTTTGGGGGGGGGGGGCGTAAATCCCGCAGGAGGCTTAGGATCTTGGAGCCATCCCACATGAATGGGGGTGGGAGGACAGAGACCCCCCAGGGGAGGAGCTCAGAGGCTTCAGAGTGCAGTTTTCCAGAAAAGGGAGGGGTGCCTGCAGTTCTTCCCCGCTCCCAGCCCCCAGGACCTCAGCCCCCAGGCCGGGGCTGGCAGCACTGAAAATCCAACCCACCCCCCCAAATGTTCACTATGCCCTTGGGACACCCATTTTGAGTCAGAGGGAGAACAGTTCCAGAAAGACAGTTAGAGGGCTGGCTCCTCTCCAGTGGGGGTGCAGCGCAAATGGAGGTGTCGGGGAGCCCGGGTTCCCAGCAGGGGTTCCATTTCGGGGGCACAGCTTCGCCGGCCTGTGCTACCTCCACGTCCCACTCTCGCCCCGCTGAGGATCTGAGGCCGCGGGTTCAAATCCCATCGAATCCCTCCGCGGCCCTGGGCACCCTGCCTTCCCCTCTGCAGCCCTCGGCTGGGCCCGCCGCCCGTCCCCAGCCGAGGAGGGCGGCGGAAGGCGGGGTCTCCCTCCGCGGTGGAAGCCTTTGGCGCGGCTGTGTGCGGAGGTCACTTTGCCGAGGAGCCGGGAGCCGGGGGAATGCAAATGAGGCAAACCCAGGGAGGAGAGCGGAGGAGCCCGGAGGAGACAGGAGGGAGGGAGCCCGGGCTCGGTGATGGATGCCTTCCCCGCGGGAGGGACGACGGAGGCGGCGAGGAGCGCCAGGCGGTGGGTGCGGCCCTCTGGGTGCTCGTGGGCCCGGCCTGGATGCTCCGGTGCACCCGCGAGGTGGGAGCGATGGCACACCCACCGTCTCACCGCCGCTGCCACCTTCTCGATCCCGGCTCCGGAACTCCCGCTGGTCTACGGGTGCGATTCACTGTGCAAGCAAACTCAACTACTAACTTTGCTGGAACATCAGGGAAGGACTTCGTTGCAAATTAAAAATATTCCTGCCTTCAAGACTGGGGCTTCCCTGGTAGCTCAGACTCTTTAAAAAAAAAAAATCCTCCTGCAATGAGGGAGACCTGGGTCCGATCTCTTGGAGAAACAAAAGGCTACCCACTCCAGTATTCTTGCCGGGAGAATTCCAGGGACAGAGGAGCCTGGCGGGCCACAGTTGATGGGACTGAGCGACTTTTACTTATGCAAGACTGACTTTCTAGGGTTTAAGGCCTATGCAGTCGCTACTGGGAACAGGTCCGGCTGTTTACCTGGGTCCCGGGGCACCCCCTCTCCTCTCTGAAATCGCCATGTTCTCTCACAGCCTCACGTGCTCCTGCTACCGGCTCCAGCTCGGCCTCAGCCTGGAGTCGCAAGGCCTGCTCACGCATTTACATTTGAACAAACATCGTGCCCATTTCCTGCAAGACTCACAATCACCTCTACCTTGAAGAAGTAACCTTGAAAAGTACCTGGGCGGTGGGGGCTGGGGTGTACGGCGTCATGGTC
>SJYC01122431.1:0-15830 GCA_006408675.1 Madoqua kirkii | reverse complement strand
GTCCCTGCGGTGGGGGAGGGGGCCAGGTTTATGGGGTGGGGGTCGTGCGTGCTAAGTCGCTTCAGTCGTGTCCGACACTATGCGACCTTATGGACCGTAGCCTGCCAGGCTCCTCTGTCCTTGGGATTCTTCAAGCAAGAATACTGGAGTGGGTTGCCATGTCCTCCTCCAGGGGACCTTCCCTACCCAGAGATCTCCACTAGCAGGTGGGTTCTTTACTACTAGTGCCCCTTAGGAATCACTTAAGGGGGTGGGGGGGTGTGCTCCCTGGGTCTGACTTGTTCTGTGATCAGATGCCCTTCCTGGGTGGGTGAGTGCTCTTGCTCTGGGAAGCTTGACTCTCCAACCCAAGTTAAATTCCTGTTCCACAGTCATAGGACTTGGATCCGTCCCCCTATCACAGCCCACATCCCAGCTACTAACATTTGCTTGTCCCGGGGATTGTTGGTTTTGTGTGCTTTGTTCTCCACTATGGTACACCTGGCTCCCAGCATTGGTGCTCAACAAATACTTTTGGAATGAATAAATGCCTCTGGGGCCAAACAGCCAACTCTTTCAGGGCAGAAGCCAGCGATTTTGTTCTCTGAATCATCCCCAACAGCAAGCACAGGGCCAGGCATACTGTACAGGCTCAAGGAGCAGTGTAGGACAAGTAAGCCCGATGTGAATGCCCACCACTTCATGAACTCCTCCTAGTCTTTGGGGCTGTGCCAGGTGTGTATCAGTACATAGTGGCCTTGAGCACAGAGTCCCATGCCCCTGACCCAGTCCCCTCCTCTGCTACCTCACGTGACTCTGGCTTGCTTTGTACCCTGTCTGGTCTTCCATTGTCTTGTCTGTAAAATGGAGATGTTAAGACATCTCCAGTAGAGGGTTTTTGTGAGAATTAAGGTCCCTGGGTTGGAAAGATCCCCTGGAGGAGGGCATGGCAACCGACTCCAGTATTCTTGCCTGGAGAATCCCATGGACAGAGGAGCCCAGCAGTCCTATAGTCCATCAGTTCAGTCACTCAGTTGTGTCTGACTCTGTGCGACCCCATGGACTATGACACAACTGAAATGCCTTAGCATGCATGCACACAAGGAGTTAATTTATATAAAAGGCTTAGGACTGTGCTTGCCACAGAGTAAGCACTGAATAAATGTTAACTGTCGCTATTATTTATGTATTCAATACATTTTCTCTTTTTCATTACTCCGACGATGCCTATTATTATTCCCATTTTACAGAAGAAAAATGGAGGGTCAGAGAGGTTAAATGACTGAACCCGAATCTCACAGACAGTTCAGGGCTGCTGGCCTGCACCCTCCTCTGGAAGGACAGCCAGATCTCAGAGCCTGGGGGTTTTGCTTTGACAGCATTTCATCCTCGCCCACAACTGCTGAGAGAGCCTTTACCAAGGGGCATTGTGCCCAGTGAGAATGGGCCCCGGAGGGATCCAAGGTCAAATGGCTGCCCCAGTTGGGCTCCTCCACTTTCATGAGCACCTTGCATGCATCTCTCTGGACTTACCTCTGATCCTCACTGTGAACCTCAGGAGGAGGAATTACCGTTACCCCTTTTACAGAAGAGTAATCTGAAGCTCAGAGAGGTTAAATCACCACCTAAGGTTGTTTGTCCAAGGCTGGTGGCAGAGCCAGGATTTGAACCCTGTTCTGTTAGACTTCAAAATGTGCACCCATTTTTCTACCTTAAGAATCTTATGTGGATCCTTTCCCAGCACTACATCTGCTGGCCGATCTCTGCCCCAGTTTGGATCTTATTGGTCTCCACAACACCCTTATAACTAATATTGAGGCCTCAAGTATGCGATTTTACCTTGCAAATGCCTGTCACCTACTTCATCTCTTTTGAGACTTACAACCAACCTATGAGATAAGGTGAGCAGAAATTTCTGTCCCCACTCGACTGATGAGGAAACTGAGGACCAAAGAAGTCAGTAATCACTTTACTAACCAAGTTACACAACTGTCACTGGTGGAGCAAAGGCTGGGACCAGGGTCTACTGACCTCCAGGGTGCATAATGGAGGTTAGTGGACAATGCTGGAGCCCAGTGGGGGCTGGGGGCTGGGTACTAGTTCTGAATGTGCCCTGTTTTTTCTATATGCCCCTGGGTATGTCCCTTGCCATTTCTAGGCTTCAGATTTGGCATTTGTACAATGAGGCTTTGGACTGAGTGACCTCCCAGTTCTGACCAGTACAGACACCCCAAGCATTTTGAGTTGGCACTGTCTTCCCTGGCGAGGACAGAGAAGGAGGAAGCTTTGAACCTGGCTGCTTGGGCTACCCCTGAGTGAAGCTGGGGCCAAAGAGCCATCTGACCTGGGATGCTAGTCACGGTCCATGCAGATGAAAACATAACCCCTTCCACTGGCTACCCTGGACCCCTGGGCACTGTAGGATTAAGGGGAGTTCGTTCCAGGGGCTGAAGTGAGAGGCATGGGGCTGGACCAGATCAGGGAAGGGCTGATGGAATTTGGAGGGATAAAGCTGCCTGCCGTGGAAAAGTGGGGTCGGGGGAGGTGCCAAGGCCTTGGCAGAGGCAGGTTGCCCAGAAGGCACAGGAGATAAAGCCCAGGCCGCAGATTAGTGCTGGGATTAGCCCAGCCTCAGCTGCTCCTGGCTGCTGCTTATCTCCTGGAGGCCCGGAGCCCTCTCCCCCACCACTCTGAGTCCTGGCCTTGCTAATTGCCTGTTAACCCCGTGGGCTCCATGACTGCAGGGAGGATGAGGGGGTGGGAAGGAGTGAGGGCAGATACCAGCCAGCTAGCCAGGGAGAGCTTTTCAAGGCAACCGGAGCTGTGGACAGATGGAACTCAAGGGGCTGAGAGAGAAGCCATTGCTCAGAGGAGCACACTCTGGACAGGTCTCTCCCAGTCTCTAGTTGCTGGTCGTCATCTGGAGCAGACCTGGAGAAGCAAGCAGGGAGAAGGATGGAGGTGTGCCTGGGCAGGGACTCTTGTCAAGGAGGTGGTTTCAGGCCCAGGGAAAAATCAAGAGGAGGAAGACAAGAGTCGGACACTGGATACCTATTCTAGGGGATAGACAGGGAGAAAAGCAAACAGGTAGAGATGCAGTGGGCAAAAGAACAGAGGCGGCAGGGGGCGGGGTGTAGCCAGGCCAATGGGAAAAAGGCCAGGCCAGGGAGATGGACAGGCGGGCAGAGCGCATGGAGCAGAGACATAGGCCAGATGAATAACTGATTAGATGCTGAGGACAGAGGAAGACTCAAGAGGATGCAGAGAGGCTTGAGAGACTGAGATCAGGGGACAGGGAGGCTAGAGAGGCAGACAGACCCAGGCCAGTGCTGAAAGGGGGGTGGTCCGAGAGGGACAGGCAGAGGGCTGGCAGGAAGTAAGCTGGGGGAGGGGTTCCGGGGTCTGCCTGCAGTACAGACACAGTGCTGTTGAGAAGCTGTTAGAGCAAGGGAGGTCTGAGAAGAGGGAGAACCAGACGGGAGATGCAGGTGAGGTGTTGCTGGGATGGGAACAGGCTGAGAGGCTGAGGCCAGTGGTGGCAGATCTGGATATAGCTCCTCAGTCCATCAGGGCACCTCCTGGCCCAGGACATGCCTCTTTCCATGGCCAGACTCTGGAGCCTCAACTCCTGTGCACACACCCTCCTCTGGGGCCAGTCCTTGGGGAGAGCGCAGTGGACAGCCAGTGGGACCTTGTGGCTGAGTGGCCGTGCCGTCTCCATGGAAGAGGCTGTGGACTGTGCTGCCACCAGGGTTCTGCCACTTAGGAGCCGGCAGCTCCACCCGCTGCTGCTTGCCTGGCCCAGGGACCGTCTCCAGGGCAACGGTCTGCTCTGCCCAGCAGTGGGGCCTGACCCAGGTGGTGCAGGTGGCCTGGCCCTGCCAGTCTGGCCTGTCCACCCCCTGCAGAGCATTGTCTATCAGACCCAGAGTCCTTCCACTCATCTTCCTTTGTCACCTTCTCTCTGCATAATCACCTCGAGGGCAGAGGTACCAGGTAGCCACCCTATGTGAAGCCATTGGAGCCAAAGCCTTCCCAGTTGGCTCTGTCCTGCACAAGAGTAGTCTCAGTGTCATGTAGTCTGTGTCTGTGTGTGGGTGGTAGAAGGATCAGGTAGGGAGGTGGCCCTGGCCCCACCCAGGTTCAGACTCAAAAGACACAGGTTCGATCCCTGGGTCAGGAAGATCCTTGGAGGAGGACATGCCAACCCACTCCAGTGTCTTTGCCTGAAGGATCCCATGCACAAAGGAGGAGGCTGGCAGGCTACAGTCCATGGGGTCGCAAAGAGTCAGACACAACTGAAGCGACTTAGCAGGCACTGGGGATACCAAGATGGTGAAATGGGGGCTCCCAGCCTCAAGGAGTCCATGGTCCCAAGGGAGAGATCATGACAGTGCCCAGGGGTCAGGGTCAGTCGCTGCACACTGGGGGGCACGTGCAAGCACCTCCCTACCAGGGTCCCCCATGCAGCTTGATACCTCGTTTCACTGCCCCACTGGAGCCCACACTGAAAAATGGCTGCAGCAGCAAAAGCTGATTCCAGCATCTGCTTGGCTCAGAATAGGAAGGGGGTGAGTGCTTTGAGAATTGGGGCAAATGCTTACATATTCTCCCCCCTCTCCCTTTTCCACACCGCTGAGGATCCAGCAATCTTGCCCCCAGCCCTGTTCGAAGCTCTCTTCCCCTTGGGGACATGTTGTGAAAACACAGATCTAGAGTTGGGCTGTCTTGCTGGACTCTGGCCCTTTTGTCTAGGGACTTTTGACCCACAGTGTGGTCTGCAGACCAGCGGGTTGTTAGAAATGCAGAATCTCAGTCCTGCTCCCCAATGCACATTTGCTGACTCAGAACCTGCCTTTTAACAAGACCTCTAGGAGCTCAGTGTGCACATTAGAGTGTAAAAAGCACTGATCTTGGAGACCTTGGCAAATGAGTCAACCTTGGGACCTCAGTTTCCTCATCTGTAGGATGTCGGGTGGCTGTGAGATTCAATTGGAATTGAAGAGAGCATGTGAAGCATTGAGCGCATGCCTGGGGCAGAGCGAATGCTCTGGGACTGTCAGCCATGCCCGCTCCTGCCCCACTGATGGACACACAGCAGGGGGCTGGGGCAGAGGTGTGAGGGAAAGGGTCAGTGACGACTGGAACCCAGCAGCTAGCATGGGTGCAGAAGGCGGAGGGGAGGGACAGGTGAGGGACTGAACTGAGAGGCAGCAGATACGGAAAAGCGGAAAAGCGAGTAGGGAAGGTGTAGAGCAGTGGAGTGAGTGGGGAGGTGGGATGGGAGAAAAGAGGTTGAGTGTTGAGACTCCAGTCTCATTTCGGCTGGATGGGGCCAGGACAGGGGCTGGGACTTGGGGCAGGGTAGGTGGGGGAGTTGCCAGCACCGGATGCTGGGAACCCCTGAGTCCCATATCTAGCTCAGTCAGCCCCACCTCTCCCACTGACTAGCTGTATGACCTTGGGCAACTCACATCACCTCTCTGAGCTGCGCTTCCTCATCTGTAATCATCAGGTTAATTAAACCTACCTGATACCAGGGTGGCCCAGGAGATGCAGTGGGGCAGCAAACCTTTTGTTTTGAGAATCTGAGGCGGGATGCTTGGGTGATAGAAGAACTGTCTGAGAGGGAAGAATTAGCAGGATCATTAACCTAGTAGAGATGGGAGAGAAACAACCCTGCCCCACAGACGGGGGCACCCCAGTCCCCCAGTTCCTAGAACTCCTCATTCGCACTGCCCTCAACCCAGCCCTCTCCTTTCCGTGGAGCGAGGCGTTTAGGAATCTTTTCCCTTACACGGCCTCTTCATGCCTCTCCTCTCAGCTTTCACCAGAGTGAAAATGTTCCCGCGGAGAGGGGAAGAGAGAGAGATTGAGTGCGCTGACCTCCTTACCCCTAGGGAAGGTGCTGCCTGTGATGGGTTTGACCCGGGGGCTGGTCTCTGTGGGGTGAGACCGGCAGGGGGTAACTTCCATCTGCCTCCCTCCCTCAGCCTCCTCCCCATCCTCAGCCGCTTGCAACCAACTCCCAACTGCAGCTCTGTCCCCTCCGGAGCCTTGGTTTCCATCTCCGGGGCGCCAGCGCCATCTGGTGTCCATATGGGAGAACTTTCCACAGAGGAAACCAGGGATGGGCTTCGTTCAGGGCGGTCGTCTTTTCTGAAAGCATCTCTTGTGTAGCATGAAGTCGAGTGAGGGATAATGACCGCTGCTCAAGGAGACAAACAGATAAGCAAGGTTATCTCAGGTCTTGATGAGTATTTTGAGCAAACCCACAAACACACTGATCAGGGAAGGGTGACATTGTGAACATGGTTGTGGCCTATGAGGGTGCATCTGAAGAAGGGACACTTAAGCCTAGGTTTAAAAGATGAGCAGCTGGGCCATGCCAGCTGGGTGGAAGGGAGCATTCCGGGAGAGGGAACTGCATGAACAAAGGCCTTGGGAGAGATGTTGCTCCATAAGTTTGAATTTGTCATGGAGATCTCTTTGCTGGAAGAGGCAAAGGTCAACTCTCGTGGAGACTTTCAGGCAAGGAGGGAACTTGGCTTTATTCTCTGGGGAATGGGAAGCGGTTGTTGGGCTTTAAGATGGCAAGTGACTTGATTGGATCTCTGCAGTTTAGAATGAGCACTCTGGCTACCGTGTTGTGAATGGCTTGGCAAAAATAACTTATACACGCCGATGCTCAATAATGTCTGACTTGGAAGGGAGAGGCAAAGGCAGATGCAGGGACACTAGTTAGGAGCCTGCTGCCATGGCCAGAGGCAGATGATAGTGAAAGTGGGAGATGAGATGGAAGGAAACTGGATGGATTCTAAATAGATTTCGGAAGTAGAATTGCCCAAGATGGCTGCTGGATTAGATGCTTGGTCACCCCTGTTCCGCATCTGAGCAACCAGTTTACCGGAAGAGGGAGATTACAGGGATTCTGACTCTAGAAACTAGGCTGAGAGCGAGGCCCTTTACTCAGAGGAGGAGGAGTCAGGGACAGGATTTGGGAAAACATCAAGAGTTCTGCTATTGATATGTGAAGCTGGAAAAGTGAAAGTGTTGGTAACTCCATCGTGCAACCCCATGGACTGTAGCCCACCAGGCTCCTCTGTGCATAGGATTTACCAGATAAGTATACTGGAGTGGGTTGCAATTTCCTTCTCCAGAAGATCTTCCTGACCCAGGGCAGATTCTTCACTGACTGAGCCACCAGGGAAGCTCCATTAAGCTGAAGGTGCCTTTTAATCATTGAAGAGAGGATGTCAGTAGAAAAGCTGGAACTTGAGGGAGCAGCTGGGCTGTACATTGGTTGCTGGGATATAGGACAGGGGTGACCAGGCAAGTCTGGTGGCCTTTATAGACCACCAAAGCTTAAGGGCTTGTCTTTCATCCTGCACCCTGCCCCTCCTCTCTCTTACCTCAGGTCTATACTCGCTATGGAAAGTGTTATACCTTCAATGCGGATCCACAGAGCTCGCTGCCCAGCCGGGCGGGAGGCATGGGCAGCGGCCTGGAGATCATGTTGACATTCAGCAGGAGGAGTACCTGCCCATCTGGAGAGAGACAAGTACGCGGGCGGGAAAGGGACAGGGGCTCCAGCCAGGGTCCTCTGCCTGCAATGAAGGTTTCCTAAGGACCCCAAATCCACTGTGCAGACGAGACATCGTTTGAAGCGGGCATCCGAGTGCAGATCCACAGCCAGGAGGAGCCGCCCTACATCCACCAGCTGGGCTTTGGCGTGTCCCCAGGCTTCCAGACCTTTGTGTCCTGCCAGGAACAGCGGGTGAGCATGCCCAACTGGGTCCTGGGTTGGCCATGGGTGGGGCCTTTGGGCCTAGAGAGGAGGCTGACCAGATCTGCCCTCCAGAAGCTCACATCCCACCAGCCCTTCCACAGCCTTTGCTGGGGCTGTAGGTGCTGGGGGCCGGGTGAGACTTCAGTGCGTGACTCCATCGTGCCCTGCCTCTTCAGCTGACTTACCTGCCCCAGCCCTGGGGCAACTGCCGAGCGGAGAGTGGGCTCAGGGAGCCTGAGCTTCAGGGCTACTCAGCCTACAGCGTGTCTGCCTGCCGGCTGCGCTGTGAAAAGGAGGCCGTGCTTCAGCGCTGCCACTGCCGGATGGTGCACATGCCAGGTGGGCACCCCACCCCCACCAGCCCTCCGTGCCACCCTGGCAGGCTCCAGAACCTTCGAGGGCAGAATGCTGCTTATGTGCATGGGGGCAGGTACATGTGTATGACCACAGGTGTGCATGCATCTACCCACGTGAGGGTACCTGGTATGTATTTGGGATTTTGTGCATGTTTTCATATATGCATATGTATCTCTGCCTGTTACTATGTATCTCTGCATACATGTACTTGTGTAATCTGTACGTGGGTTGTGTGCACGTGCTTCATCATGTGCATGTAAATGGATGTGCAGAGTCGTGTCCATGCAAGCGTGCATCGCTTGGATGTATATATGCACGAATACATCTCCATGCTTCTACGCACAAACACATACACATTCATGCATGCACATATATGTGCAAATACCCACATGTATCACATGAACATGTGTGCCCATATTTGGGGATGTGCGCGGTGGAGAGTGGATGGAACCATAGACTCCAGGAATAATCTTCTCTCCTTTCAGGCAATGAGACCATCTGCCCGCCAAATATCTACATCGAGTGTGCCGACCACACACTGGGTCCGTGCTGCCTTCTCGCCCTGCCTCTCCGCCCCACTTCTCTTCATCTCTCTGTCCACCTTTCTCCTCACTGCCTTGGCTCCTCCCCTCCCCGTCTCTTCCTGGGGTTTTTCCCGGGGACTGAGCCTTATCCCATACCTCCAGGGGTCTGAGGACCTTTGCAGGTGTGGTACTTGGGTAAGTGGAAGCAGCGAGGTGGGAGGTTGCCGAGACCCGGAACTGAGAGTGAGGGGCGGGGCTTCTCATCTTGGTCCAGCAAATGAACTTGCCTCTCTGGGAAGGGGAAATGACTTCTCCCTTGGTGTGAGGAAAGGTGCATTGCTGGCTATCAGTGTGGGTAAGGCAACCCCTTCTGTCCATAGATCTCGCCTGATCCACACTTCATTCATTCATTCATTTATTCACTCTACTGACGTTTACAGCCTGCGCTGGTGCCAGAGGTAAGGATGGGAGTAAGAGCCCTGCTCTGTGGTGCTTACGACCCAGCAGGGGTGTGGACGGGCATCACAATGCAGCGTGTTAGTCCTTGGGTAGGGGAACCTCAGCGATTCTACGGGGCCCCAGCAAAGGCAGGCAGCCCCACCTGGGCAGGCAGGGAGGATTTCCAGAGGAAGTGACGTATGAGCTGAGGCTTGAAGGATGTGGAGGAATCAGGCTGGTGAAGAGGGGGACACTTCTAGGCGGTGGGAGCAGCTCTTGCTAAGACTTGTGGCCAGAGAGGGCACGCATGAGCCTGGGGCCTTGAAAGGTCAGTGTGTGCAGAGGAGGCTCTGGGAAGCCAACAATGGCTTAAGGCCAGGCAAGAATGCCTTCTGCTTTTACAAAGGGGACTCTGATGAGATGCAAGGATGGAAAGGTGAGGAGGAAGAGAGGAGTAGACTAGACTCAGAATGACTGGTCAGGAGCGCACTGAAGAATCCAGATGCTGGCCACAGGGGCGGGCTTGAGATCTGGGGGCAGAGTCACACCTTCTCTTTCCTACAACTTCATCTGTCAAAGGGGTGACTGAAGAGTGTTTCATGAAGAAACAGATGTGAATGGGGGTAAGGGGATCACAGGAGGGGTGAGACTCCACGGAACTAGGGGTACCTGAAGAGGGACCTGTGACTGTCCGAGATGGACAGGAGCTGGGAGCTGGAGCCATGAGAGGAGAGATGCAAACTGCCCAAAACCAGAGGGCAGGGAGTCTAGGTGATGCATTTGGCAGAGATCAGCTTCCTGGGACAGAGCAAGGTGGGGAGAGTGGATCTGAAGGGGCGAACAGAGAGAACCCAGCACACTGAGCACAGGGATCTTGCCCGCTGTTCTGTCCATTCAGTCATCTACTCATCCATCTGTCCACTCACCCATAGGCACATGTAAAAACAGGCATTAACTCCATTCATCCCAGCATCCTCTCCAAGCCCCTTGTGTGTCTGTGGCCTCATATGATGGATTAGCTCTGGTTGGTGGGCTGAGCCCTCCCTCTAAGCCATGAGGACCCCTCCGCCCCAGGGGGCTGGGCAGCAGAGGGAGAAGGAATGTACTGGGGGTTCTGCCTCTGCCCACTTTCTTGGATGGTCTGAAACTGGACCAGGAAGCCGCTCTCCTCCAGGCAGTGCCAGAGCTGGTCAGAACCAGCCCTCAGTGTGGGCGTGCCTGCCTCAGGACCGCCCCAAGGCTTCCTTCCAGCAGCTAGTGGGCCTCTGGGGATCCTGCCCTCCCCCACTGCACTTGGTGCCTCTGTGTTGCAGACTCCCTGGGTGGGGGCTCCGGAGGCCCGTGTTTCTGTCCTACCCCCTGCAACCTGACCCGCTACGGGAAAGAGATCTCCATGGTCAGGATCCCCAACAGGGGCTCGGCCCGGTACCTGGCAAGAAAATACAATCGCAACGAGACCTACATACGGTATGTGTGTATGTGTGTGTGTGTGTGTGTGTGTGTGTGTGTGTGTGTAATGGAGACCACCCTCAATAGGTCTAGTATATGATGGAGGCTAGGAATGGATTGCAGCTTTGTTAATAATGGACGTTCTGCCAGGAATACCTTTCAGGAACTTGATCTGTTTTTTTCTAACTAACCCCTGCCCACCCCAAGTCACATCCATTGTCTCTGCCTCCAGGGAAGCCCTTCAGAGCCCAGATGCCTTTCATCTGAGCTCCCACAGCATGCTGTCTGTATCTCTATCGTTGCATTAACCTGCTGTTTTAGAACCCTCTGTTTGCGTGTCTTTCTGCCCCAGAAACCTGGAACTGTTCAGTGCATGTCCAGTTCTGTGCAGAGGGAGAGGAACTGGAAGGGATGGGGGAGGAGCCAGGTGGCCCACAGGTGGCCCCGCTGAGCCTTGGATCTGGTGCCCTGCAGCCAATCTACAAATGCTGAGCATCCTCTGAGTGCCAGGCCCAGAGGGATAGAGTTGTTTGTAACTCATGCCACAGTTTATGGATGAGGCCTTGTTTGAAAGTGTTCTTAGGCCCCCAGGAGAGACGACTGCGGGTGGGGTAAAGGGAGCAGGGGAGGCATGAACTGGGCCTCTGTGGACCCCGGGTTTGGGTCCATGAGAAGAGGAGGGAGGGGGAAATCCCAGTTAGAGATATGTGGGATGCTGCAGAGACTAGCCTGAGCGTCAGGAAGGCTGTGTGGAGAGAAGCAGATAAGAGTGCAGTTTGGACAAGAACATACAGTGCAGCAGATCATGGGCAGTCTTGAAAGTCTGGAAGAGGAATTATGGAGTGGACTGCAGGGTAATAGGGAGCCACTGAAGGTTCTATGGAGCTTCTCAGGTGGTACTAGGGGTAAAGAACCTGCCTGCCAATGCAGGAGACACAAGAGATTCAGGTTTGATCCCTGGGTCAGGAAGATCCCCTGGAGGAGGCCACGGCAACCCATTCCAGTATTCTTGCCTGGAGAATCTCTTGGACAGAGGAGCCTGGCAGGCTATAGTCCATAGGGTTGCATAGAGTCAGACATGACTGAAGCAACTTAGCATGCACGCAGGCCCACACACACGAAGGTTCTACAGAGGTACGGGGATGAGGCAAAGTGAATGCAATTTGCTGCTTTAGAGAAGGCTGGAGGGAAGGCAGGCCTGGGAGTTTTGTTTTGTTCTCCTAGGCCTTCTGCTAGCCCTCAGAACACGAAGCTAACGGGAATCTGGGCCTGCTTCTCCTCACAGCCTTTGGGAGCCTGGGGGTGATCACCAGCTTCTCTGTGCAGGGGCCTCAGATCTGGGTCTGCTGGGTCTGGGATGTCCTGCCAGCTGTCTCCTTGAGACGATGGCCCCTCAGGGATACCCTGCTTCCTGTCTCTGCAGAGAGAACTTCCTGGTTCTCGATGTCTTTTTTGAAGCTCTGACCTCTGAGGCCATGGAGCAGCGAGCAGCCTACGGCCTGTCAGCCCTGCTGGGTGAGCCTGGGCCCCAACTGCACGGGGATGGAGCACCCAACCTCCTGCCTCTGACCCTGCTCTTGTGCTCCCCAGGAGACCTCGGGGGACAGATGGGACTGTTCATCGGGGCCAGCATCCTCACGTTGCTGGAGATCCTTGACTACATCTATGAGGCAAGGGATAGGGGCCTGGTGGGTAGGAGGAGGGGCTGGGGGGAAAGCAGAGAGGCCCAGCAGGCTTTCTGGTAGACCTGGACTGGCAGGAAGTCAAGCTCAGGATTCTTTACTAGCCCTCCCTCCTCCCTTGACTGGCTGGAAGGTCTGAGGGCAAGGAGGGGCAAAGAGAAGGAGGATGGGGGAGGAGGGCTGGGGTGTTCCAGTGAGAGTTTGCTGGGGCAGCAAGTCCTATGTGGTGGGGCTGGTGAGGCCCGTCCTTCTCTAGCAAGTTTTCTGAATCCACTGCTGTCCCCTCACCCTGAACCCCAAGGTGTCCTGGGACCGACTGAAGCGGGCATGGCGTCGCCCCAAGACCCCCCTCCGGACCTCTACTGGGGGCATCTCCACTTTGGGGCTTCAGGAGCTGAAGGAGCAGGTGAGGATGTGTATGCAGCCAGCGCTCTCTCCCAGGACTGAATCCCCCAGTAACCTCTGAACTAGCCCTCCAGGGTGGGGTTCCTGGAGCCTCTGCCCACCACAGACAAGGGAAGGCTGGCTGTGAGAGGCCTGGGGGCTTCACTCAATCTCTCCCTGTCCCCCTCCCTCTTCACCTTGCAGAGTCCCTGCCCAAGCCGGGGCCGTGCTGAAGGCGGGGGTGCCAGCAGCCTGCTCCCCAACCACCACCACCCTCACGGCCCCCCAGGAAGCCTCTTTGAAGACTTTGCTTGCTAGGATGGTGCTGTGTCCTAAAGGACCCAGGAGTCTGGGACTCCTCCCTGGATCCCCACTGTGGACTCTGGCTCCCAGGACAGGAGGCCGGGGGAGGGGGACCCGAGGCTGAGAGAGCGAGGGCGGTGCCCACTGAAGGGTGGGGACTCTCACTCTGGTGCCAGCTGATTTGCACAAGGCTTCCTCTTGTGACACCCTCCACCCCCAGGCTGGTGACCATGGAGAACTGGAGACTAGGATGTGGGCCCCCATGGAGGAGAGAAGGGGTAGGGGAGGAGAGGAGGAGAATGGGGCCCACCCTAGCAGGAGTGGAACCCTCTGTACATTTGTATATATTCAGGGAGAACAGGGTGGGGATAGGGTACTGATGTAGAAGGTGGGTGGGGTGATGGTGATAGGGGTGGGTAGTTTAGGGACAGCCAGGGTCTCAGCTCTGCAGTGTCAGCAGGGGAGGCCAAGCCCCTCAGGACTCAGGACAGCTGGGCTGGTCCTGCTTCCTGCCCCGCTCCAGACCCAGCTCCCCTTTCGGCAGGAGAGTGGGTGATCCAGCCGGCCTGGCCCAGCTCCCAGTTTCCCCTGCCCCAACTGCACTCCCCGAAGCCTGAGCCACAGGGAGCAGCAGCTCTTCCAGACCTTGGGTGAGCTTGGGGGTGGGAAAGGGGGTTTTCTCAGGCCTCTCTGCTTCTAATCTGGTTTTACAAAGTGCTGACAAAATTGGGAATAAAGAGGTATTAAGAATTCTGTGTGTGTATATGTGACTAAGCTGGGAGCTGGGGCGTGGCAGGGCACACGCATGACTCGGTCCCTTGGAAGAGGAAATCCTGGCCCCAGCCAGCACCAGGGAGCCTCCATCCTCAGTCCTCCCTGCCCCCATGCCCACCTTTCAAAGACTCAAGCACCGCTAGTCCACACTCAGCCAGTTTATTAAAGTCAGGGAGCTTCATCAGGAATGCAGAGGGGAGAAGATGGGAGATGCCCCACCCTCCTCTCTCAGCTACCCTTCTCCAACAACTCATCTGCAGCCCAGACCCCCTGGGCTGACCCTAGGAGGGGGGGCTGGCGTCAGGCAGACTGCACTGCATAAATACTCGGAGGCCACAGCCTGAATCAGCAGCGTCAAGGGGCCAGGGATTTGGGGCAGAAAGAGGTGGCTCCAAGGGTACCTCTTCTCAGGCTTGTTCTGAGCCCAAGAGTGACCCCAAGCCAGAGAGAGGGCCCCTGGGGTCTGGGGCTGCGGCCAAGCCCTATCCTGCGAGTCTGGCAGGTGGCTCCGGGTGGCTGGGGGAGGAGCGGGGCGGGGCGCCGCCTTGCCAGGTTGGGGGTGGGGGTCAGGTGCTGTTGCCCTGCTCCTGCTCAAAGAGCAGCATGGCCAGCTGCGTGCGGGAGCCGAGGCTCTCCAGCGCGCTCTGGCGGCAGCGGTGGTATAGGTCCTCGCTGAGCCGCGCGCTACACGTCTGCGCCCGATAGCGCTGCAGCAACGCTGGCTCCACCGCCCGCAGCACGTGCAGGCTGGAGAAACGCAGGAACAGCTCATACACATCCAGGCTCTCCATCAGCTCCTCCTCCTGGTCCGAGGACGCTGCCAGCCGTGCTCGGGCCGCCACGTAGTCGGAGTTGTAGAAGCAGGCCTCGGTGGCTGCCTGGCGATCAAAACGGCCTGTGTCGCGGCCCAGTTCGGGGGGTCCTGGGCCTTGGGGTGGGGCCACAGCCGGGTGGAAGGCCTGGAAGTGCATGGGAAAGAAGGCCTGCCAGCCAGAGATGGCATGCATGCGGCAGCGGTTCAAGAAGTCAGGCGTGAGCACCGTGTCTGGCCCGGCCAGCAGGAACAGCGTGTCCAGCGGGTGCTTCTTGGAGAGGAGATCCATGAGGCGCAGCGGTGAGGGAGCAGCTGTCTGCACGCTGAGCCACGGCACCCGGGCACCGGGGAAACGCCGCTCCAGCTCTGCCACATGGGCCTTGACGGGGGCAAAGACATCAGCATGGGCCGCCCGCTGGGCCTGTCGGGGCTCATACAGTAGCAGTAGGGTCAGGGCTGCGGCAGCATCGCCAGGCTCCAGCGCCGCTGTGGCGAAGGCCTCCAGGAAGGCAGGGGCCAGGTCACGCTCGGCTGCGGCCAGTGGGAGTAACACAGTGAGACGCGAGGCCTCGGTGACATAGGGCACAGGCAAGATCTCCACGCGACTCAGTGGCCGAAGCAGCTGCACCCGGCGGGTGAGGGGCCGGCGGCCCCCCTGGGGGGTCAGTGCCTCCAGCTGCAAGTCCAGCGTGTACTCCATCCCCCGGGCAGGATCGAAGCGTCGGTAGCCATTAACCAGTTGCTGTTTCTGGAGCCGCAGGGCTGGGTGGTATCGGCGGTTGAGCTCCTCCAGAGCTGCCCCCAGAACGTCCACCACATCAGCCCGGTCAGCCCCACGCAGCGGGCAGCGTGGGGAGCCATCAGCGCAGGAGAAAGCATGTTGCTCTGTGAAATAGTCCCAGCGCAGTACCTCAAAGCGGGAGGCAGGGCGAGAAGGTGCTGGAATGCCCACTGGCCAGGCGGCTGCCCGCTCCCCATCCGCTGCCAGGCGGCTGGTGTTCTGGATCTCCCACTGGGTTGGAGAAAGAGGCCGTGAGCCAGGTGCGGACCACAGGGGCCAGCATGCAGCCAGGAGGCTGGGCAGGCAGCACGTGGCACTCAGCACAGGTCCCCAGTCCCTTGCCAACCTCAGCCCACTCAGTGCTCCCACCCGTCCTTCCCCAGATGGGAGGCAGCCTAAGAATTAAATTGGAGAGACTCCTCAAAAAGGTAGAAGCAGACAGGCACCAGAAAGCAGAGATGCTCTGGTTCTTGTGCTAATTTTTTTATTTTCCTGGATCTCTGAGACTTCTTAGGAAACCCCACTCTCCACTCCTCACCCCTGTCCCCTATCTTCC
>SJYC01122426.1:0-51585 GCA_006408675.1 Madoqua kirkii | reverse complement strand
CATTGACATTCTAGGAATCAGCGAACTAAAATGGACTGGAATGGGTGAATTTAACTCAGATGACCATTATATCTACTACTGCAGGCAGGAATCCCTCAGAAGAAACGGAGTAGCCATCATGGTCAACAAAAGAGTCCGGATTGCAGTACTTGGATGCCGTCTCAAAAGTGACAGAACGATCTCTGTTCGTCTCCAAGGCAAACCATTCAATATCACAGTTATCCAAGTCTATGCCCCAACCAGTAATGCTGAAGAAGCTGAAGTTCAACGGTTTTATAAAGACCTACAAGACCTCAGGACTTAGGCACCTCCCAAATGCCCCACCCACTAATGCCATCACCTCTGGGGGCTAGAATTTTCACATATGAATTTGCCAGGGAGAGGTTGGAGGCTGACACAAACAATCGAACCAAAAGCGCTGCCCAAAGCCTCCTAAAAGGATAAAAAGAAACACTGCCAGATATTCTCAAGGAACGAAGAGTAGTGTCTGGTCTAGCTAGCTGAACTGGAAAACCCCATAATATAATTTCATGTAAATTACATGGTGTACACAGAAGGATCTTGCCTCAAAGGTGGGGAATAATTAGCCCAAGATTAAACACTGCAATGGCTCTTTCTGACAAATCTTTAATCTAAGACCTGAAAGGATTGACTTTTTCCAAATAACTGAAACCCAGAACAAAGCTCAGGAATATTTATAGGAATACAGAAATATCCAAAACACAATAAATTAAAATTCCTAATGTCTAGCATCTAATAAAAATTACCTGATGTACAAAGAAGCAGGAAAATATAACCCATAATGAGGAGAAAAAAATCAATTAAAACCAACCAGAATTGGCAGCAAATGTTAGAATTAACAAATACAATGGATGGGATTAATACAGAATAGACATTAGAGAAGACTAGTAAATTTTTTAAGACACAGCAATAGAAACAACCTATAACAAAACACTCAGCAAAATCACAATTTAAAAAATGAAAAGAGCATCAGTGAGCTGTAGGACAACATCATGCTGCCTAGGCTGCCTATTATACCTATATTTGGAGTCCCCAGAGGACAGGATAGAGAGACCAAAAAAATTTGAAAAAAATGCTGGCTTAAAATATTAAAAATATGATTAAAAATGCTAATCCACAGACTCAAGAAGGTCAACAAACCCCAAGCACAAGAAACACAAAGAAACAAGACTAAGTCAAATCATAATAAATTTACTCAAAACCAAAGGTAAATAGAAAAGTTTAAAAGCAACCAGATAAAAGTCAAAGACAATACAAGCCAGACTTGAAGCAGCATCTTCAAAATACTGAAAGAAGCTAAATGTCAACCTAGAATTCAATACCCAGTGAAAGTATCTTTTGAAAACTAATGCAAATGAAGAATTCATGCCCTGTGGGACCACACTGCAAGATTTGCTAAAAGAAGTCCTTCAGGCAGAAGAAAAGAATACCATATGGAAATACAAACTACACAAAAAATTGAAGAACACTGAAAATGGTTGCTATAAGGATAAATAATAAGATTTTTCTATTATTTAAATCCCTTTGAAAGATAATCAGTTTTAAGAAAAAACACTGTAGAGTTTATAATATATGTAAAAGTGAACTCTATGACAGAGATATAAAGGCTTCAAGGAGATAAATGGAAATATGCTATTGAGAGATTTATAATATATATGATGTAATATAAAATCATTTGAAGATAGGTTGTGATGAGTTAATGATGGATATTATAAATCCTAAAACAACCACTAAAATAGCAAAACAAAGAACTATAAACCATATGCCACCAAAGGACAGAAAACTGGGAGTAAAAATTCAAATAATTAAAAAGAAAGCAAGAAAAGAAGAAAGTAAAAGTAAAGGATATGGGGAAAATACAGAACAGATTGCAAGATGATGTACTTAAACCTAACTATATCAATAACCACATTATGTGTAAACAATAAAGAAGCAGAGATGGTTAAAATGGATAAAAAAGCAATCCCCAGTATTGCTGCCTACACAAAACTTACTTTAAATACAAAGACACAAAGAAGTTAAGGTAAAGGCATGAGAAATGATAAGACCAACTTCCTTATCTTCTTTCCTTCTTTTCATAGAAGAGTATTTTTTCACTTTTAAGTGTGTTTATAAGTTTTCCAATGATATTCTTTATCAGGTTATGGAAGTCTTCTTCTTGTCTTTACTTTGCTTAGAGTTTTTATCAGGAATGGATGTTTGACTTTTTTCAAGTGATTTTCTGAATCCACAATGATTGTTTATAATATATGTAAAAGTGAACTCTATGACAGAGATATAAAGGCTTCAAGGAGATAAATGGAAATATGCTATTGAGAGATTTATAATATATATGATGTAATATAAAATCATTTGAAGATAGGTTGTGATGAGTTAATGATGGATATTATAAATCCTAAAACAACCACTAAAATAGCAAAACAAAGAACTATAAACCATATGCCACCAAAGGACAGAAAACTGGGAGTAAAAATTCAAATAATTAAAAAGAAAGCAAGAAAAGAAGAAAGTAAAAGTAAAGGATATGGGGAAAATACAGAACAGATTGCAAGATGATGTACTTAAACCTAACTATATCAATAACCACATTATGTGTAAACAATAAAGAGGTAGAGATGGTTAAAATGGATAAAAAAGCAATCCCCAGTATTGCTGCCTACACAAAACTTACTTTAAATACAAAGACACAAAGAAGTTAAGGTAAAGGCATGAGAAATGATAAGACCAACTTCCTTATCTTCTTTCCTTCTTTTCATAGAAGAGTATTTTTTCACTTTTAAGTGTGTTTATAAGTTTTCCAATGATATTCTTTATCAGGTTATGGAAGTCTTCTTCTTGTCTTTACTTTGCTTAGAGTTTTTATCAGGAATGGATGTTTGACTTTTTTCAAGTGATTTTCTGAATCCACAATGATCATATAACTTTTACCTTTTAATTCCTTAATATGGTAAATTATATTGTTTTTTTAAAATGTTAAACCAGACTTGAATTTCTGGGATGAATCCCACTTGGTCATAACACATTATCTTTTTAATATTTTGGTGAATTTGATTTAAAATCTTATTAATAATAATTTTTGCACCTGTTTTTATGACAGATCTTAGTCTTTTATTTTCCCTTACCTTTTGGCTGCACCGTGCAACATGTGTGATCTTTCCTAACCAGAGTTTGAATCCATGCCCTTTGCATTGGAAGCACAGAATCTTAACCATTGGATGACCAGGGAAGCCCAACAGATATTAGTCTTTAGTTTTGCTTTCTTATAATGTCCTTGCTTATTTTTATCAAGGTTATATTGGCCTCATAAAATAAGTTGGTAATACTCCCTTCTTTCTAATGTTCTGGAAAAGTTGCTGTTGAATTGTTATTATTTCCTCCCTGAGTGTCAATAGGATTCACCAGTGAAGCTACTTGGGATGAAAGGATTTTTACTTGAATGTTTCTAGTTAGAAGTTAAAATTTTAAAATAACTGAGGTTATTTTTCTTCTTGAAGTTTCTGCTGCTGCTGCTGCTAAATCGCTTCAGTCGTGTCCAACTCTGTGCGACCCCATAGGTGGCAGCCCACCAGGCTCCCCCATCCCTGGGATTCTCCAGGCAAGAACACTGGAATAGGCTGCCATTGCCTTCTCCATACTCGAAGGTTCTAGCCAGAGCAATAAGGCAAAGAAAAAATAAAAAGCATCTAGATTACAGAGGAAGAAATAAAACTGTCTGTATTTGTAGAAGATTTCTACATTATTTTCTATGTAGAAATTCTATGGAATTCACAAAAACAGTTACTAGAATAAGTGAGCTTAGCAAGTTTGTATGACACAAGGAAGTAGAAAAAAATCAATTTTATTTCTATATATTAGTAACAAACAATAGAAAATTGAAATTAAATCAATACCATTTATAATACTATTCAAAATGTGAAATACATAGAAATAAGTCTGACAAAAGATGACCAAGACCTGTACACTGAAGCCTATAAATCCCTGCTGAGGCAAATTAAAATAGACATGAGCAAGTAAAGAGGTATGTTATGTTCATAATTTAGAAGACTCAATATTGTTAAAATGTGAATGCTCAAATTTACCATTTGACTCAAAGCAACTCCAACCCAAATGTCAAAAGAGTGTTTTTTTTGGGGGTGGGGTGGGGTGGAGGGTTGGTCAGAATTCACAGGCTAACTTCCTATATCACATGGGAACTAAAGAACCCAGAATAGCCAAAACAACTTTTGGAAAGAAGGATAAAGTTGGTAGATTAACGCTACCTGATTTCAAGACTTACTATAAAGTTGAAGGCAATGTAGCACTGTTGTGCGTGCGTGTATGCTCAGTCGTGTGTCCCGCTCTTTGTGAGGCTATGGACTTAGCCCGCCAGGCTCCTCTGTCCATGGGATGCTCCAGGCAAGAATACTGGAGTGGGTTACCATGCCCTCCTCCAGGGGATCTTCCCAAACCAGGGATTGAACCTGGGTCTCCTGTGTTGCAGGCAGATTCTTTACCCACTGACCTACCTGGGAAGCCCAGCATTGGTATAAGAATAGGCAAATAAGTCAGTGGAACAGAATAGAAAGTCTAGAAATAAGCCCACATATATGCGAACAGATTACTTTTGACAAAGACTCATATAACAATTAAGTGGGAAAGGAATAGCCTTTTCAACAAATGGTCTTGGAACAATAGAATATCCATATGCAAAAAATGATAATTTTCTGTCCATACCTTGCATCATAGACGAGAGTTAACTTAAAAATAGGTTGAATAACTAAATATGAAATCTAAAAGCAAAATGCGTCTAAAGAAAACATAGGAGAAAGCATTTGCAACCTTTGGTGAGGCAAAGATTTTTCACATATGATGTCAAAACCATGACCCATAAGAGAACAAATTTATAAATTGTACTTAATCAGAATTAAAAACATCTGTTCTTTCTTATATTCCTACGAGAATGAAAAGACAAGCTACACACGAGAATAAATACTTGTAAGTTCTATTCCTGACAAAGAATTTATATACAGAATATATAAAATCTCTCAAAACTTAAACCATACAAATCTATAAGAAAATGGGCAAATAACGTGAACAGACACTCCATCAAAGAATATACATGGATGGCAAAAAAAGCACCTTAAAAGATACTCACCATCAGCAGTCATTAAAGAAATGCAAATTAAAACCAAAACAAGATACTACTACACACATTATATAATGGCTAAAATTAAAAAAAAAAAACAAAAAACTGTGCCAAGTGTTGGTGAGAATGTGGAGGAACTGAAACTCTCATATACTCTCAAGGGAACATAAAAAGCACAGTCTATTTGGAAAATAACTTAGCAATTTTTACAACACAGATACATCATGTGATCCAGCCATTCTATTCCTAGGTATTTATCCAAGAGAATGAAAGCATATGTCCTTACAAATTTTACACTAATGTTCATAGTAGCTTTATTTAACTAAACTGGAAACAGCACAAGTGCTCATCATCAGCTGATAAATGTTGACAGATAAACAAATTGTTGTACATATTTCCAATTTGATTCTGTTCTGCAATAGTAAGAAATGAACACTAAAACATGGATGAATATCAAAATAATTATGCTAAATCTAAAAAGCCAGATAATAAAAGACTGCATCCTTTATGATTCCATTTATATAAAATTCTACGAATGCCAAGTTATTTACAGTGACAAAGCAGGTCAGTGGTTGCTTGAAGGAATGAGAGGTGAGAGGAATTACACAGCGATACAAACAAATGAGTTTAATTGCTCACTAACTTGATTGTAATGGTGATGATTTCACTGGTGTTTATAACTGTCAGAACTTATCAAATTGTACTTAGATACATGCAATTTCTTCTGTTAATTATACCTCAATAAAACTGCTAAGAAAAGACTTTCAGGTTGAAAAATATTTGTAAGATGTCCTTCTGACTGGAATTAAAAAACAATCTTTTATTAAACAATTCTTAGGTGATTACAAAAATGCCAACAGGAAACAGAGAATTCTGGAAAAATAGAAGAATAATTAAAACACTAAATATCCTATCAAGACATATTTAACACATAGATAAGAGGAAAATTCAGTCCTAAACACATATATTGCTCAAAAGAGAAGAATAAAAATAATATGATTAAAATTTCACCTCAAAAACCAAAACAATGAATTATCCCTAAAAACCCCAGAAAAAGAAAATAATAAAGCTAAATACATAAATAGCTGAGACAGACAACAGGGCAGTAGTAAAGCTAAACAATAAATATAATCCCAGGGTGTTTTTGGAAATTAACAATAGAGACAAAATAGTAATTCATCTAATTTAGAACAAAACAGAAAAACATGAATTTATATAGTAAGAATTGGCAAGGAAGAAATAACCATTGATATATAGAAAGTTTTTTAAAAATGTGCCTTTTGGGACTTCCCTTATAGTTCAGTGGCTAAGACCCTGTGCTCTTGACACAGGGGCCCCAGGTTCAAACCAACCCTGACCAGAAAACTAGATTCCACATACTACAACTTGCCTGCCACGATTAAGACCTTGTTTTTGTTGCTGAGTCACTAAGTCGTGTCTGAGCTTTTTTCAACCTCATGACCTGTAGCTTGCCAGGCTCCTCTGTCCATGGGATTTCCCAGGCAAGAATACTGGAGTGGGTTGCCATTTCCTACCTAGTGCAGCCAAATAAAGAAAATGAATACTAAAAAAAAAAAAAAATGCCCCTTTCTACACATATATGCAAATAAACTGGGTGAAAAGAGTAAGAGATTGAGTAAAAACTCACTGATTATGCATTGTATATGGTTTGAAATTTAGAATCATGTTAATATTTAACATATTCAAAGAATAAAATTGAAACAACAGGAGGGAAAAGATATTTACATCATCTCTAGGTATCTTCCAACAAATTACTTATTAGTTACAACAGAAAAAAAGTAACAACTTTACAATGGTTAAATCTGGCTTAAAAACATTTTGAAATGATGAACATTAGCACTATCAATAATGGGACAAGCCAACATCATGGCCTTCTTATGTATTTCACTGACAAAATTCACTTAAGCAGAGTTTCTGCCAAGAATACATTAACTGAATCCAATCTACATGTAGTAAAATACAAAAGAAGAGGGAACTGTTTCAAATTGCAGACACTGCAACAACTAAATATAAATAGTTATGCTGAATTGAATCCTGGGCTGGAAAACATAATTGGTGTAAAGGACACTGCTTGAATAATAGAGGAAATTAGAATATAAATTGTTGATTAAATACTAGTATTGTATAGATGATAACTTTCCTGATTGTTAACAATACTGAGCTCATACAACAGAATTTCCTTATTGTTAGGAAAAAAATAATTACAAAGGAGTAAACAGGCATGATGAAATTACTAAATGAGAAGAGAGAGACAGAATAATAAAGCAAATACAGCAAAATGTTAACCATGAGTAGATCTAAGTATGCATAGATAGCAATTCATGTACTATCCTTGGGACTTTTCTATAAATTGGCAACTAAAACAAGATACATGTTAAATAATTGTATTCACACCACTCCTATAGCAATGATTCCCTTCTGGACCTTAAGTATCCCAATTTTTAAATTCCATAACACTTAAGTTCTAATATCAAATACAAGTTTGTGTATTATGAATCTCCCTCCATAAAAATACAAGTTCTCAGGGACAGGAATCTTTGCTATTTTGTACAATGAAGAAATCCTATTTCTACAACAATGTACCTAGCGTTTTGTAGAGGGAAGATAGATACTCTTGAATTAGAGAGTAAATGTATAATTGGATAAAATAGGCTCTAGAGTCAGACAAGTCAAATCCTGGCTCTTAGTGTTCCTTCATGCAACACGGACAGGTTACTGTACTTCCCCAGAACTTAGCTCCTAATAAGCACTTACTTCAAAGGAATATGGGGAAGATGACACCCACAAAAACCGAGAAGTAGGAACTCCAAAAGTTTGTTTTCCACAAAGGCCATGAATGAACTGGCAAAAACTGCCAATAATCAACTTTTTTCAGAACTCTGGAATCAAGTCAAAATTTACCACAAGCAGGGAAATAATTAAATAATTAAGGGGAAAAAAACAGATGAGTCTAGGTAAGAGAGCTTTGAGACATTTTAACTTACCATGATACAATACCATCTCCTGCTTCCCAGCTTGCAGTGGCCTGAAGACAATGGCTGGCATTCCCAGTGTGTACCTGGTACCAGAGGGAGCAGAACACACCTTATTCTCAAATGTGGTTTTTGTTTTAACCTATTTGGTGGTTCCTTGAAGAATTGTCTCAAATGGCTTGCTTATTTTCACCTAAGAACATTCCCAGGGTTGAAGCAGCTACCTAGGAAAAATTTGCTCAAAACATTTAAAGGCAAATGTATAGTTGTTGCTTCTGGAAACTGCGAATAACAGTTGGGGAAAACAATAACCTAAAAGCTTGGAAGGAAAGGCCAGGGAAGGAGATGCTTTGAGGAATAAGGATTTTGAAAAGCTGTCACATCCTTCTGGGAATCTAGAAGTCCATGCACACTTGCACGGCTGGACACACGCTCAGAAAAGACTTGAGAAGGCCCTGGGCTCTTACCTCTGGCTGACTTAAGGCTCTGCAGGAGCAAGGAGTGAAGGCTTAGGCCGAGTTGTAATCTGTTGGCCAAGTGTTGAATGCATGTACACACACACACGAACACGCACACACATAGTCCATCTGCAAAGACTAGGAGATTTTTTTTTTCTTTTTCTTTTTTTATTTCCTTATAGGTATCTTTTTTTTTTTTTGCTTTATTCTACTTTACAGTACTGTATTGGTTTTAGTTCTAAGGACATAAGGAAATTTCTCTTGAATCGCTGTGTGTGTGCTTAGTTGCTCAGTCATGTTCAACTCTTTGCGACCCCATGGACTGTAGCCTGCCAAGCTCCTCTGTCCATGGTGATTCTCCAGGCAACAATATGGAGCGGGTTGCCAGGGGATCTTCCCAACTCAGAGATCAAACCCAGGTCTCTTGCATTGCAGGCAGATTCTTTACCGTCTGGGCCACCAGGGAAGCACTAGCTAACCATTAATCTAACGGAACAGTCTTTAATTACCATATATGACAAAGGAAAAAGAGGATGACAGAGGATGAGATGGCTGGATGGCATTACTGACTCAATGGACGTGGGTGTGAGTGAACTCTGGGAGTTGGTGATGGACAGGGAGGCCTGGCACACTGCAATTCATGGGGTTGCAAAGAATCGGACATGACTGAGCAACTGAATTGAACTGAAGAATTAATATTAATTTAAAAAGCCAGACACAAAGAGTTATATACCTTGTGATTTCACCTACATAGAAAGTCTAGAATAGCCAAATCCATCAAAGTAGAAAGCTGATGCGGGGTCGCCAGAGGCTAACAGGAGGTGAGAATGGGGATGAACTGCTTAATGTGTGTGGAATTCCTGGAGGTAGAGATGCATAAAAAAATGTCCTGGGATTATTAATAAGCAGTGGAAATGATTGGACAGTATTGTGAATGTACTAAAAGCCACTGAATCATACACTTAAAAATGGTTAAAATGATAAACCTTATGTTATGTGAATTCTATTTCAGTTTTTTTAATAGGATCTCAGTTCCCCCACCAGGGCTGAACCCTGACCTTTGCAGTTAAAGCACAGAATCCAAACCACTTGACTACTAGTTCAGTTCAGTTCAGTCACTCAGTCTATCCGACTCTTGGTGACCCCATGAATCGCAGCACGTCAGGCCTCCCTGTCCATCACCAACTCCCGGAGTTCACTCATACTCATGTCCATCAAGTCTGTGATGCCATCCAGCTATCTCATCCTCTGTGGTCCCCTTCTCCTCCTGCCCCCAATCCCTCCCAGCATCAGAGTCTTTTCCAATGAGTCAACTCTTTGCATGAGGTGGCCAAAGTACTGGAGTTTCAGCTTCAGCATCATTCCTTCCAAAGAAATCCCAGGGCTGATCTCCTTTAGAATGGACTGGTTGGATCTCCTTGCAGTCCAAGGGACTCTTAAGAGTCTTCTCCAACACCACAGTTCAAAAGCATCAATTCTTCAGTGTTCAGCCTTCTTCACAGTCCAACTCTTACAACCATACATGACCACAGGAAAAACCATAGCCTTGACTAGACGGACCTTAGTCGGCAAAGTAATGTCTCTGCTTTTGAATATACTGTCTAGGTTGGTCATAACTTTTCTTCCAAGGACTAAGCGTCTTTTAATTTCATGGCTGCAATCACCATTTGCAGTGATTTTGGAGCCCCCCAAAATAAAGTCTGACACTGTTTCCCCATCTATTTCCCACGAAGTGATTGGACCAGTTGGCATGATCTTCGTTTTCTGAATGTTGAGCTTTAAGCCAGCTTTTTCACTCTCCTCTTTCACTTTCATCAAGAGGCTTTTCAGCTCCTCTTCACTTTCTGCCATAAGGGTGGTGTCATCTGCATATCTGAGGTTATTGATATTTCTTCCGGCGATCTTAATTCCAGCTTGTGTTTCTTCCAGTCCAGCGTTTCTCATGATGTACTCTGCATATAAGTTAAAGTTAAATAAGCAGGGTGACAATATACAACGTTACCGTACTCCTTTTCCTATTTGGAACCAGTCTGTTGTTCCATGTCCAGTTCTAACTGTTACTTCCTAATGTGCATACAGATTTCTCAAGAGGCTGGTTAGGTGGTCCGGCATTCCCATCTCTTTCAGAATTTTCTACAGTTTGTTGTGATCCACACAGTCAAAGGCTTTGGCATAGTCAATAAAGCAGAAATAGATGTTTCTCTGGAACTCTCTTGCTTTTTCCATGATCCAGCAGATGTTGGCAATTTGATCTCTGGTTCCTCTGCCTTTTCTAAAACCAGCTTGAGTATCTGGAAGTTTACAGTTCACGTATTGCTGCAGCCTGGCTTGGAGAATTTTGAGTATTACTTTACTAGCATGTGAGATGAGTGCAATTGTGCAGTAGTTTGAGCATTCTTTGGCATTGCCTTTCTTTGGGATTGGAATGAAAACTGACCTTTTATAGTCCTGTGGCCACTGCTGAGTTTTCTAGCATATAGAGTGCATATAGAGTGCAGCACTTTCACAGCATCATCTTTCAGGATTTGAAATAGCTCAACTGAAACTCACTACTTATTTCAACTTTTAAATAAGTAATATGAGATGCTCAAATACAATGATGTATTTTGAACTTTTCAGGACTGAGTCTTTCAAAATAAGTGGCCAATAAAAATGGTCTCCTGCATTGCTGGAAGATTCTTCACCGTCTGAGCCACCAGGGAAGCCCCAAATAGTAACACAAGGGCCTTTTCTCTGAGAAGTCAGAGGCATCGTCATCCGCTCAGCAACCCTCTCCGATTGGCTTGAAACCATAACTCTGGCTTATGGGGATCTCCCCTTCCAGGAAGATGAGAACTACTATAACGATTCAGTAAAGGACCCAGGTCCCCCAGGTCCTGCTACAGGGACATAAGGAGGCAAGGGATAATGGCAACTAGTCCTAGAAGACTCTGGGTCCCCAAAGCTGGCTGAGACTGGTTAAAGCTTCCTTTATCGTGACAGGGCCTTGGTTGGTGGGAAGAGGTCGAAAGTTGTCATTAGCAGGATCTTAACGCCACTTCCGCCCCTAACCCTCAAGAGGCCTCAACCTTAGGGCCTTTTGTATGATGCTTTTCTCTGAGGTAAAACAGAGGTGAGGACTCTGGGATCAGAGGCACCACATCATCAACAGTGTGGTTTGCTAGTCTGCTAACTATAAAGCATGGGCCACTGCTCTCAGAGGCCACACTGTAGCCTGTCTATATCCTGGAAGGTTCTGGGGGCTCGCATTCCCTCTCCTACTTCCCCTTCTGCCACCCCAGCCCCACACCTCCACCTCCTTGCCACATGCCTGGCTCATTCAAGACACAGACGTTTCCCAGAAGCCCCCAAACTACACGGAGTCCAGCAGGCTTCTCTCCGTACACTCTTGCCTTGGGACAGCTGGGCTGAAGTGAAGTTGCCCAGTCGTGTCCGACTCTTTGCGACTCCGTGGACTGTAGCCTGCCAGGCTCCTCCATCCATGGAATTTTCCAGGCAAGGATACTGGAGTGTGTTGCCATTTCCTCCTCCAAGGGCTCTTCCCTGCCCAGGGATAGAACCTGGGTCTCTTGCTCTGCAGGCAGACTTTATCGCATGAGCCACTAGAGAAATTCCTCAGAGGCTGTGGAATGTTCTGGCCGGGACAGAGCCCCTCCCCTGCACTGCCTCATACACACAGCGGGGCAGAAAGAGCAGAGAGGGAGGAAGGCCTCTGATTGGAGGAGGCTTGATGAGGAGGCGGGGCGATGGGCGTGTCCAACGCTGAAGAAGTCGTTGGGATCCGTTAATTTCCAGCGGCACTTTGCTCATTTTTCTCTAAGATGGCATGAGGCTGACTTTGAGGACGGGCTCATGGGGATCTCCCCTTCCAGGAAGATGGGAACTGCTATAAGGATTAAGGAAAACCCCTGAGGCCCAGGATGTGGAGAACTGGGCGGCCCATCCTTCACCGCCGGTTGGTTGTAGACGTTGTGGCGGGAGGGGTGCAGGGGTTTTGTGCTCCAGTCTGCCAGGAGATGGGTGGTGGTTGGAGATGGGCCCCAAGTCCTTCATAAGCCCCTTCCCCCTCGCCTCGGGCCTCATCCGAGCATTTCTCTGCTCTTTTCTCCCTTTACCTCTGTGTGTCTCTTGTGGAAGGATTCCATTCTTCTATCCCAAGGAAGAGAGCCACTCGGATGTCCTGAAAGACACTGGGACTCTGAAGACAGGTATGTGCCTGCCCATCGCTGTGCAAACCGGGCCTTTCCCCGGCCTCCCTTTCCGGATTTGCGGGTATCTTTCCTAACTTCTTAGTCTCATTTATCACCTCCCTCCCTGCTGTGATTGGTGAAGGGTTGGAGTGGATGAACTGGAGATCTGGGGGTTGAGGGGTGGGGGATCCGGGATCAGTTTCAAGTTCAAAGATGCCCCTCAGAGGTCTGTGTGATTGTGGGAAATTTACTGACCTTTCATGAGTGTGTGCTCTCACCTGGAAAGTGACAAAAATCATAACGCTCATTGAATCATCGTGAGAACGGGAGTGATTATGGCAGTGTCTTTGGAAAACAGATGTGCTGCAAATTAGTTATTGGGGTTTTAACTCTGTTCTTCCTGCTGCCCTCCCCCCAGCTGCTGTCTTTTCTGTGTACCAGGTTTCTGCCTTTTTCCTCCCACAGGATGGGTCAGTCAAACCATAACAATGCATGGAGGTAGTCCCTTTGTCCACCCTGTCATCTTCTAGGAACTAGGAAGCACCCTTCCCGGATCCCTGCTCCAGTGGACTTCCCCGGCTCTTCCCTCCCAGCCTTTGCTGTGGCATTAGCCATCTGGAAAAAGAGCTGCTGGCAGGACCTGGGACTTTTGTTCATACCCGCAAGCCTTCCCTCCAGATGTCCAGTACTCTGCCTTCAGGGACGAGACTTGAACTTCAGGCAACAGGAAAAAACCAAACCTTCAAGGGCTTTGATTCCCTCCAAGGCCAAGGTTCCCAAGATCCTTGGTTAAGAGGCCTGGGCCACTGCCGTCCCTAACCTCACTCTCCTTTTCCCTGTTTGTCCCAGAGTTCTGCTATAACCCCAAAGCTTTTCTGTTTACCATCAACATGGAAACTTGACTCTTCATATAGGTGTATTTTCCCTCTTTTGTGCATCATCTTGTTCCCCAAAACTGCCTTTGCATGAAGGAGGCTTGTGGAACTCAAGGGGCCTGGCCAGTCACCCAGGCTCCCCCAAAGCCTGGAGAAGTTTAATAAAGATGTCATTACTTCTTGACTGTTGTAGCTTGTGTTCAGTGTGCTGATTCAGAAGTGAAGACTCATAGGGATCCTTTTTATCCTTCCCACTCAAACCAGGTGGAAGGTGTTTGCATCCCCAGGGAAATGAGCAATGAGAGGTGGGTGGAGGGGATGTTATAATGGGCACAGCAGCCTGCCCACCCCTGCCTTTGAATAAAGCTCATCACTGTCTCCTCTAGGGACCTGGAATTACCGGTTTACTAGACACCTGGCAGAATTTTCTGAGTATTTGCATTGTAATAGGGCAGGGACTAAAAGGGAACAAATTTACCCACCAGAAAGTCAGGTCAGAGGAAGCAGGTAAACAGTGATTCATATTAAGGCCCTAGAATTTTATTAGTTGCTATTTTTATAACTTTGTTCTTTTAGTCCTTGATTGAGGATAAATGGAGAACTGTAAAGGAACAAATTGCTGGTGGGAGAAGGGTGGAGGAGGGGGGTTCGTTGTCCTCATTCAAGCAGGGATGGAAAAGTGCAGGTATCACATCACTGGCCTGTGATGTGCACCTGGGAGGTGTGGGCAACATCCCTGGATCCCGCAGTTGGGAGTGACAGTCCTAGAACACAAACATCGGCTTCCTAGGGCTTCAGAGGTTGCCCAGTGCCTCTGCCTCTGCCCTGCCATCTTCCCCGTGTACCACGGATACCAGAGCTGATGTGGCAAGAGAACAGACCTCCCTAAGACTTTCCATCTGGGGCCCTGGTCCTGTGTTTCTATGTCAGTGATGATCACAGAATATTCTTAGAGTTGTCTTCTGTAATGGCTCTGGGCACCCTTTAAGGAGGAGGAATGGCGGAGTCTGTATAAACCTGGAGCTCCTTGAAGCGCAGAGTATGTGTTCTTCACCTGTTCTGTTCCTTGGTGGACTTAGGAATGAAAGGTAGGGACCTGTTAGTAATCATGCCACCCAGCAGGAATACTGGTGAGTGGAGCAGGACTCCTTTGGAAACCTCTGATCTTTTCACCCTTGAGACTCTGGGCCTAAAATGCATATAATAGTTCAGTCGCTCACTCATGTCCCACTCTTTTCGACCCCATGGACTGCAGCGCACCAGGCCTCCCTGTCCATCACCAACTCCCAGAGTCTACTCATTCATGTTCATTAAGTCAGTGATGCCATCCAACTATCTCATCCTCTGTTGTCCCCTTCTCCTCCGTCAAGGCTATGGTTTTTCCAGTAGCCATGTATGGATGTGAGAGTTGGACTATAAAGAAAGCTGAACACTGAAGAATTGATGCTTTTGAACTGTGGTGTTGGAGAAGACTCCTTGAGAGTCCCTTAGACTGCAAGGAGACCCAACCAGTCCATCCTAAAGGAGACCAGTCCTGGGTGTTCATTGGAAGGACTGATGTTGAAGCTGAGACTCCAATGCTTTGGCCACCTGATGTAAAGAACTGACTCATTGGAAAAGACCCCGATGTTGGGAAAGATAACAATCACTAGTGGCCTGAAATCTATAACAGTGTTACCATTGATCCATATCATTAATCATCATGAATCTGCTACTGCTGCTGCTGCTGCTGCTGCTGCTAAGTCGCTTCAGTCATGTTCAACTCTGTGCGACCCCATAGACGGCAGCCCACCAGGCTCCCCTGTCCCTGGGATTCTCCAGGCAAGAGTACTGGAGTGGGGTGCCATTGCCTTCTCCGGCATCATGAATCTGTAACTTCTCAAATCCTATGGGTTATTTGTGCTCTAGAGAGCTCTGTGATTTGGAGGTAGAGAGATACTATGGCCATTTTACAGATGAGCATTTTTGAAATGGGAAGAAAAACCCAGCTCCTTTGAAAGGAGGGGTGTGCAGTGAGCTTGCCCTATTGTTCTATATTACTTCTCCCCTCTTTCCAACCCTTACACTTTAGAAAGTGAAAACAAAACAAAACAAAAAATCAAACAGTGACATGGGGGTTATTTAGTGCTTAGTTTGTCAGGACAGAGTTTGACTCGACACACAGGGAGAGGCACGGAGAAATCACTAGATATTTGCTCAGTGCATCTCTCCATGTCTTCAACTTTTTAATGTCAGAGTCCCTCTTCATTGCTCACCTTCCAGAAAATTCACTGAAATTCTAACATCGTTAGCTGTTGCATAGGTTACTTTGGGGGCAACTACAGTTATTGAGTGATTAAATCTCTAGCCCTCTCCCTAACTGTATGACCTGCAGCCAGTCATTAGCATCTCTGTGTCTGTTTTCTCAGAAAATGGATGATCTAACCCCTAGGTCACCAGGATGGGTGAAGACTATGAGGAAAAATGCATGAAGTATATGAGATGCTTACCACACTGTTTGGTAAATAACACTAGTTCCCTCTCTCCTGCTTGGACAATCCTTTGTATTATGAAAAAATTAGCCTATTTACGGTATATCACAACCGAAAGGAAGGCATCCCAAGTCCTCCCTCCTCAAGCTGATTCAAAGCCAACTCAGATTCCATAAAACTTTCTGAACGATTTCCATCTTTCTGTGCAGCAGCCCTCTTCCCAGAAACTGGCTGTGGCAGGTCAGTACATTCTGGAACAATCTGAAAGACTGGGGCTCATCACCTTCCGTCATTCTCCACTCATCTAGTCTCCAGCCATCCCCTTGTGGAGACCTGGAAGAGACAAGTGGATTTGATGGTGCAGCTGTGACCCAAAGCCTCCAGTAGCATGGAGAAGCCAGCCCTTTCTTCCTTCAGTAGACCTTGAAATGCAGGTGCAGACATAGCCATGGTTTTTCAATGTGCTTCTCTTACTAAATGGGTCAAGAATCTTTGCCAGACTGGTTCCTTTGAGAAATCAGAGCCTTAAAGCATAGAGCACAATCACTCAAATCCTAAAAACAACCAGCTCCTCGGTGGGCCCTGCCAGCCTCCTGGCTTCACTAGGTGGAGGGCCGTCAAGGCACTCCTCGTGGGGTGCACCCCAGCCCGCTGCTCCTCCCCCCTCTTCTAGATGAGGACAGTGGGCGGACTGGATCCACACCTCGGACCTGCACAGCTGTCCTCCCAACTGCTCTTCTGATCCTGCCTTGCATTCCTGTCCTGCTCATCCTTGCCTGGACCCCTCTCACACCCGTTCTTTCTTGCTTATCCCAAGATGGATTAGAGTCTATGACCCGTCTCCCATCTGGGCTGTCCCCAGAGGGCCAAGCTTCATATCCACATAGAATTCCTGCAGAGCTGCCCTTCTCATCCCCATCTCTCAACTTCCTAGAATCCTGTAGCCTTTGTCTGCCTCTCAAGACCTGCCTGTGTGGTTGTCTGTCCTGCCTCTGCCTGCCTTCCTAGTGCAGCAGCTAGCACTGTGATGGCTGAGTGTCGGGGGTGTCATGTGAAGGGAACTCCAATTGTGAGGTCATAAAATTTAGTTTGAGACCCACTCTGCTTCATAAGCTCTATAGAACTTGGGAGGAAATGAGCAACTTTCGTCCTCAGTTTGGAAAATCTGTAAAGTGGGGAAAGCAGTAATGTATAAATTGGAGTTTTTAGGTAAGGAATGGAAGGAATGATAATCCATGTGAAAGAATTCATTTTTGATAGTGAGATGCCATACAGTCTCTCTACCTCTGCTGTGACTTTATGTATCGTTTTCATCTTCCACCATTCTGCAGACAAAGCTGGATGTAGGGAAGGAACATTGGTTGACCTCCCCTGGTATTGGATACTCTTTAATTATAATTTCATTTATTTTCCCCCTAATTATAATTTTATTTATCTTTCCTCAA
Source organism: Madoqua kirkii (assembly GCA_006408675.1). Classification (NCBI taxonomy): domain Eukaryota; kingdom Metazoa; phylum Chordata; class Mammalia; order Artiodactyla; family Bovidae; genus Madoqua; species Madoqua kirkii. The sequence continues at coordinate 34,007 of SJYC01122426.1, read as the reverse complement.
TATTGTATTATCAGTGTTATATAGGTTACTTCAAGATGTTATGAACCCCATGATACACTGAAAGTATTATTGTTTTAAACAGCAAACAGTTTTTTAAAGAGTATGAAATGGAAATTTTAGAATTTTGAAATTTTACCATTTATACCATATCAAAGTATCAAATTTCTTGGAATAAACCTAACAAAAGATACACAAGCCCTTTATGCAGAAAGTGGAGGAAATATTGGAAAAAATTACAGAGACCTAAATTAGTGGAGTGAGACGCCACGTTTGAGTTCTGAGTCAATATTGCAAGGATGTCAGGTCACGGCAGCAATTTGGTCTTCAGATTCAGTGCAATGCCAATCAAAATCTCAAATGTGTAGAAGTGTATGTGTGTGTGTGATTTTAAAATCTTAGCCAAGGCACCTGAAGAAGAACATGGCTCACCAAAGAAGATGGTGTGAGTGAGTGCTCAGTAGCGTGCAACCCTTTACCACTCCACGGACTATAGCCCACGAGGCTCCTCTGTCCATGGGATTTTTTCCAGGCAAGGATACTGGAGTGGGTTGCCATTTCCTCCTCCAGGGTAGAACTGGATACTCTTGCCTAGGCCCCCTCCATCTTGTATTTTACTCCAAACCAAAGATGGAGGCAGCTCAGGCAAGGGGATTTTATTATGCCTGGCACAGACCCCCATTTTCCCATAAATCTCAAGGAGGACGGAAGGCCCTAGAGCTCAACAGAACAGTCCCAGGAGAAGTCCCAGCCTCTGCTTCCCTAGCAGGTCAGGGCTGAATTAACCTACAGACGTTTGAAGGATTCCTCAGAAGGTAGAATTTCAACAGAAGACTTAAAAGTGGGACGATACAGGAAGAATGAGGCCCCGCATTGCTGTTGCGGTGCTCCCCACCTCCTCCCAGACCTCTAGCGTGACCCACAGTTGTCTCCATTTGTGTTTCGACATGGAAGCCAAGCTCTTGGGGTGTGGGGGTCACTGATCCCCAGTTTCATGTGTAGTTGCACTTCCTGAAGCACCTCTGTGCTGGCAGCTCTCGCGAGGGGCCTGTCCCGCTGTGCACACTCCAGCCAGCCCCTCCACCTCCAGAGTGGGTGAGATGTTTCTCTAACATTCTTTCTTCATTCAAGCTGGGACCGGTGTGATGTTTCGGAAGTAAAAACCAAACTAGGAGCCAATTATGATTCTTCCATCTCAAGCAGATGGATGTTTTTGCGACAGGAGACCTGGATGTTAAGGGGAGGCAGAGAGGTCTGGTGAGAGGGCTGCCTGGGGTCATCCCACCACCCCTTGGAAGTACTCGCCACCTGACTCCAAAGGGGACCCTCTGGCCCCTCTACTTTCTTGAACAGAGCCAGCCTCTCCCTGGGTGGTTTACCTGGCACCTGACAGAGTCTTCCTGTAAGTATTTACCTTGTAGAAGGGTCTTTTCACCCAAAGGAATAAGGAAAAGCCAGTGGGAGGTTTTTAGTGGCAGCACTTGTCATTCCAGAGCCCTGATGGTTTGATTTTCATCATTATGTCAGACCTGGGACAAGGGTGAAGGGGGAGCAGGGACAGGGGAATCGATGAGTGAGGGAACCTAGGGGAGAGGTCTGGAATCTTCCAGGACCTTCTAGCGGCTGGGACAGTGGATCTCAGAAATTAAAGGAGCGTCAGGGATGGCAGAGGCTACCATGTACTTTCTGCTCCTTTCCTGCCTCCTTCCTTCTCTCAATGGCATGACCGGGGCTGATTCAGCAAGGAAACAACAGCTCCTCCTCTCCCCTGACTGTACCCAGGGGAGATTTTCCCTGCAGGACTGTGGCTCTATACCTGGTTTCCTACCACTGTTGGGCCACAGCAGTCTCTGCGAGCTACTTTCTCTCTGGGCTCTGGATTTCTTGTGAAGGAGGAATGGTGGCTCTGCAAGGGCCACCAGGAAGCACAACCATCAGGCATTGGTCTGACTGGAGTACAGGGAGCTGCTCCTTGTCTGGGGTGAATTCTGAAATTCATCATGCATAAGCTTGTCGTAATAAGATTATTAACAGTTTTCATGGATATTGAGCAGATGATTCTAATGCCCATTGAGTGAGGCTAGCATGGATGACCTCTAATAGCTCTGTGAGCCCTGAGATTCTGTGAGCCTGAGATCCCTAATATTATTGCTAATATGCAGTAACTTATAATAATGTTTTCAGTGATGCATATCATTAATAATAATGACCGTTATCACTCTGCCTTTCCCAACCCGATGTGTGATCTATATAACTAAATGGTAACTCCTCAGGCATACTTACCAGAGATGATACTTACCACTGTTACTTTATAAGAAAGAAAACTCGGGCCAAAAAACAGACTCTGAAACCAGCTCCTCGTGCTGAATGCCCCTCCTCCTCCAGGAGCAGGTGCTCCTGCCTCAGGCTATTCAGGACCCTCCAGCTCTTTGCAGCTGTCCATCTGCCCTCTTCCAGGCCTCCTCCCAGCCATCTCAGAAGCTCCTGGGATTGCCACAGTTGTCATCCTTCTGCCCCTGCTTGTCCAGTACAGGATTCTAGTCCTGCCTGGGTCCCTTTGACCCAAAGCTGGTCACATCACCACGCTGGTCCCTTTGGAACTTAACATCTAGTGAATTCTTCCAGTCAGAGGTGCCATGTGGGCTTGAGGCCAATCCATCCACCCATACGTCTCCTCCTGGGCAGTAGATCTATGGGTTCTCTTTAAAGGAATGAAAATAGGCCATCTCTGCAAAACCAGAGATCTGGAAACCAGCTTAAGCCCTGCCCCTTGAGGAAGTGTGTAAGGCCCTCCGGTGTATGCCCAGTGTCCCTCACTTTTATTTTTATCTCTCTCCATACTAGGGAGTGCTCGGCATGCAGTAGGTCAGCAAATGCTTGCTGAAAACACCTAGTGCTGATTACTCCAACTCTCTCCTTTCTCTTCTGGATCATTTTCTCAAATTCAAGGTTCACATACCAAGATTCAGGCTCTGACCTGAAACCCAGCAAGCCTTGCATCCCTAATGGTCTCTGCAGTTCGGTAGGTAACTTCAGTGTAAATCAATTTATTGAATGTTTACCCAGCTCTGCCACTCTAGCTGTGTGACCTTGGGCAAGTTATTTAACCCTTCTCTACCTTAGCTTCCCCAGTGGGGATGATAATAGTAACCCACTTGGTTGGATTGTTTTGATGATAAATTGAGATAATCTATAGGAAGCTCTTAGAACAGTGCATGGCACATAGGAAACTCAATGGATGTCAGCTATTATCAATGTAATCTTGCAGTTCAACATCAGCCTGGAAAATACCAGGCTTGTGTCAACCTATGAAGGGATGAGAACTTTCCCATAATTAGTCAGGGTAGTTAAGGCAACCAGCCAATCCCTGGTAGACAGGCAGAATATTTCCTTGACAGATCCCCCAAGGAATGTGTGGAAAGGGTATGATAGGAAACCCAAGAGGGTAACATTCAAGATTACTGGATGTAACTGAAGGCTTAATTCTCTTCTTCTTGGCAATATTCCTTCTCAAATAGTGAACAAGATACTTGCTTGCTACTAGGACATGCCAAGTCAGAGATGGAGGGGACAGGTGTGCAGCTCTGAGGTTTCGTCTCATGAGAAAGTGGGATTGGTCACAGAAAGGTCAGCTGATAGATGTAACCATGGTTTGGGGAACCGAGGACACCGCAGATACAGCAGTGAGGATTCAAAGGAAAAACATTCACCCTGGCAAGACATATAAACGCTGGATTTATATCGCTGCTGGATGTGCCAGAAAGCACCAATGAACACACGTTACAGAGAAGGTGACAAACGAAGAGGGGGTGTGCTCATCATCACCAACCGGAGGGACAGCCTGGACGGAGGGGCCCAGGGCTGTGGGAGGCTGGTCAGTAGGCTGACTGGCTGTGGCCCAGATGGGCTTGGGGATCCCATGGAGATGGGTGAAATTCAGATTCACCCTCTCATCAGCAGGAAACCAAGTAAGTACCTGCAGGCTGCACTGACATCCCAGGAAGGGCCTGGATAGTGAGGTCTTCCTCAGCGCAGCCCCAAGAGACTCCAACACTCAGTGGTGGAGAGAGTGCTGGCTGTGATTCACCAGGAGTACACTCAACTGTTGGCTAAACGGATTGGAAGATCCTTATCCCAACAAAGCAGGACAATAACCAGACTAGAGCCTGCAATCTGGGTCCATTTCCCCAGAGTCAGTGAGCAAAAGAATGATGGCAAACATTGTCGCAAATAAGATCATGGGACAAGACCGCTGCTGTTCAAGATGCTGAATGGCCCTGCTGGGGATCACAAGGTAGCTGGAGAGGGAAAGGTCAGCTTCCCTCTTTGGTCTGTTGGGAAACGTATTAATTTCCCTCTGCTAGAGGCTGCAGGGAAGGGAAACCTATGAGCCTTGTAAACATTCACTACTGTGAGCTTGGGAACCTGAAATAAGAAAATGAAAGCTGAGAATCTAAGATCTTTGGTTTAAAGGCTGAAAACACAAATAGATATTTTTAGACTGAGAAGGGGGTAGTGTTCCTTTGAGATGTTTGCAGAGCAACCCGTGTAGGGGTCTGATTTGATTATTCAAAGGTAGAAACCTCAGTTGTTGCCTGTGAGAAGCCTTCTTTTCACAGCAAACTTTTCCTGCTGCCAACTTCATCACACGGGTCTGGGGATCTAAGTGTGATGTGCAAAACTGTGTGTTCAGATTTTGCCTGCTCCTTGCCAACAGTCTTTTCTTTCGGATGCCTGCATGCTTAGTTGCTCAGTCATGTCCGACTCTTGGCAACCCCATGGACTATAGCCCACCAGGCTCCTCTGCCCGTGGAATTCTTCAGACAGGAATATTTGACTGGGTAGCCATTCGCTTCCCAAGGGATTTTCCCTACCCAGGAATCAAACCTGGGTCTCCTGCATTGCAGCCAAATTCTTTACCATCTGAGCCACCAGGGAAGCCTTTTTTTTTTTTTTTTTTTTTTTGGATAAAGGTGTCTATTTCACCAGCAGCAGGTGCAGAAATCCCCATGACTGCAAAAATGGAGGAAGCCCCACCCAGTTTACTGAAGCCCTGAGACCTTTACTGCAAACACACTAACAGACAACAGAAGACACAGAAGTACTCAGCCTGTACGTACAAAAAATCAATACCCACAGACTCTGGGAGAAAAGTTACTACCCATGTGGGAAGGGAGACATCTGAGACAGTGACCTTTCTCTTACCTGGTTAGAAGTGATATCACTTAAAAAAAAAAAAAGCAAGTCTAAGTTCTTTTGGAATTTTTTAGTGCTGTAATCATGGCAAAATGAAAAAAAAATCTCCTTTGAGGAGAATCTTTGGACTGTATCAATTTGTGGACTGAACTTGGGGAGAGAGTATTGAAGTCTTGCCAGAAAGATTAATAATTCAGCCAGGCTCAGAGTGTATCAGCTACCTCTCTTCTGCAAGAGATCAGAGAGCTAAAGCCTTCTGTCTATCAGGAAAGAGGATCTGGTAGGCAAACACCTCTTCAGTTAGAGGTTTTTGAATTAGGAAGAGACAGAAAGGTGGTTTGGTTTTTGGAATGAGCTACTGTGGGGTTTTCTGTCTTTAGGGGACAAGGTTACAGGCTTTCAGGGCAGAGAGGACCAGACAAGGCTGGAGGTGGAAAACTATTAAACAAGAAACCTCCAGAGGTCACCAGGCCAGGAGGAGGAAGGGTAAGGTCTGGGCAGAACCATCTGAAGCCTGGGTGGATTTTCCTGGCCAGAGTAGGAATGTAAACAAGCCAAAAAAGACAAGACTAATGCAGGGTCAGAAGAAACCACTTAAACAAGAGGACCTTGAGTCAACGTTCTGAGAATTTTAGTCCTTGAGGCCAAACCAAGGGCTTTCAGATCAGACTATAAATTTGACTACTTCAGCCAGGACAAAATACTGTCTGAAATGAATGAGTTGAAGGGGGGAGGAAGAAAGGGTGGGAGAGGTAGTGTGATGTCATGGGAAGAGCTAAGGGTTTGCAGCCAGACTTACTGTGTGACCTTGTGCAAGTTACTTAACCTTGCTGAGCCTCTGCCCTTCATCTGAAACACTAGCATAATTTACCTTGAGAGGCTGCCATGAGTGTTCAGTGATTCGTGCAGCTGAAGCAGCAGCACAGGACCTAGAACTGTAGGAGCTCAGTAACTGTTAGCTTCCTTCCCCTTCCAGAAGCTGGGCTTGCAAGTCAGTGGCTGTACATGTAGAGCTGACTGTACGAGCTCTGTGCAGTTCTCAAGCACATTAAAGCAGTTAGTCTGAACTGAGATGTGCCTTGTACAAAAAAAGGATATAATATCTTATTAATAATTCTGTAGTGATTATATGTTGAAATGAAAATGTTTTTGATATATTGGGTTAAATAAACTGTATATTAACTTCACCTGGTTCTCTATACTTGATTTAACGGGCTTCTAGAAAATTTAAAATTACCTCTTAGACAGTGCTGACCTAGACACTAGAGGAAGACAAGGTTGGGGAGCTGTGTTCCAGAAGCTCACTTGTTTCTCTACCACGGTCTGTGCTTTGGTTTGCTGTCTTGCGTGCATGCATGCCCAGTCACTTTAGTTGTATCAGACTCTTTGTGGCCCTGTGGACTGTAGCCACCAGGCTCCCCTGTCCATGGGGATTCACCTGCCAAGAATACTAGAGTGGGTTGCCATGCCCTCTTCCAGCAGATCTTCCCGACCCAGGGATCGCACCTGAGTCTCTTTGTCTCCTGTGGGTTCTTTTCCCCTACCCCCACCTTGTTGTCCTGCTTCGCCAGTAAAAGACCCTTTTGAAAAAAAATGCCATCTTGAGCTCACCCAAAGTGGGTGGAAGGTACTCTGGCGCCCCTAGTGGCTACGTGTGGTGGTGGCCGCTGTCCAGGAAAAAGGAAGGAGGGCTGAAGGTGAGAGAACAGAACCATAAGGTGGTAGGCAGCCTGGACAGAGGGAACTATTCCTTCTTAGCCTGGAGCTTCATTCCAGACCCTCTACTGACCTTTACTCCAAAAGGGCGGGCCCATTCTCTCTTAGTTCGGAAGGCTCCCGTCTTACATGTGAACTCGGCAGGAAGCAGGCTCTCACCAGGCAGGACCAAACACAGGAATGAGAGAAAAATGCCATCTCAAGGCCACCTTCAGAAAACCACAGAGTTTCCAGAGAAATAAACAGCAGACTTCACAGACACAGGAATGTTCTTTTTTTTTCTTTTTTTTTGTCTCTCCGAAGAAGTGTGGTTAGTTGTTTTAAAACTGTACATTTTACTGTACACTATTTTTTTTTTTTTTAGCAAAGGAGAAGGTTGGCATTTGTATTCTGCCCACAGGGATGTCGCTTTCCAAACCTGACAAACACGAGTGCTAGTACATATCATGTCACGACAGAGCTTGGAGCCGCTGACGAGAGCAGACAGTTGGTTCCCCTCGCTTCCCAAGTCTACCACTTGCCCTCTAGGCATCTGAACCCAAAGGCAAAAAGAGAGTGGCATTTGGGGTCAGCTCCTCAATGGCTACATTTAGAAAAGGCTGAGTGAGAAAGTGCAGAGGGAAAGAGGAGAGGAGGCGAGTGGGGCAGAGAAAGCGGGAGGGTGAGGGAGATTTTCTTTCACGTCACCGAGGCTGGAGGTCTCCCATGACTGCAGAAAGCTTCTGCTCCAGCACTGGGGCTGGAAGTGAGCTTGTGGTCTCAGGAAGAGCCCGCCCGGTCTGTTGATGACCCGGTCTGGACCAGAAAGGGACTGGGGGGAGGCAGAGAGGCACCAGCTGAAAAGGAATGAAGACGGGAGAGAGGAGGGAAGGTGAGGAGAGAGAGGAGGCGGGCAGGCAAGGAGGAAGGCATGGGGTCTGGAGGCTCCTGGGCGGAGCCGGAAGGCAGTCCTGCATAGACGGTTCCCCGCCCTCTGCCTGTGTGTTCTGGGTGGGGCTCGGGGACCACCAGGTCAGCTCCAGGGCTGAGCCCATCAGAACGTTTCAGCCCCAAAGGGACTCACCTGAATGCTTCGTAGGCTGGGTGGTCGGCAAGTGGCAGAAGGAGGGAGAATGAGAGACGGAGGCTGAGCTCTGTGGTGGAGGTTTGGGAGAAGAAGGAATGAGGTGGGGAGAGGTAGTGTGTTGAAAATGAGGTGAGACCTGGGACAGACAGGGACCAAGAGAGACAGAGATGCGGGGGAAGACCCTCCAGATGCTTCCAGATGCCTTCCCCCCGCACCGGCCACAAGTCCTCTGTCTCCTCTCGCCGGAGTCTGTGAGTGTGGGCTTCAGTCCCCAGATGGACAGGAGCCCGTTGCCCCTCATCTTGTCATTTCCATGACAGAGCTGCCTCCCGACTGGCGTCAGGAAAGGCAGCCCCCGTGTCCCTGTGTCCCACCCTAAGCCACCTTCTTCAAGAACAAACAAAGGACAGGCTCTAGACACAGAAATGCCCTAGCCACGGTGAAGACTTGGTAACAGATTTCAGACACCATCCCCAAGAGGTACGTGGCCTTGGGCCTGCCCTGACTTGGTCACTCACTCACTATGTGACCTTGGGCAGGTCCCTCGGACTCTGGAGGAAAGGAGAGAGAAGGTTAAGGGAGAAATGATCGCAAACACCTCTTCGAGCTTCAAAATCCTACAGCTCATTTAGTCATTAAGAGTCCTTAGTCCTTCGAGCTGGAAGGGAGTTGGAGATTTGCTACGCTCTCAATATTTTATGAATTAGAAGCCTGAGGTTCCAGAGAGAAAGGGTCTTGCCTGCTGTACTCAACTGGGTATTGGGTGGTGGCTCTGAAACCCAGACTCGCAGCTTTGGACTCTGTCCAGTGCTCCTTCTGCTCCCTTGAGCCTGCTCCCCTTAAAAGAAAACCTCTTGGCAAGCCCCTCCCAACCATGCCCCACCCCACATCCCAGCTTCCCTTAAAAGAAGCAAAACTCCCAAAGCACCTCCATAAGTTAACATACCTTATACCCATGGGTCTCATAAAACCCTTCTCCCTCTCCCGCATGTAGAGTCCAGGAAGTTACCCTTCTGGTTTAAGCTGATTGGTTGGGTGTGGGGCGTTGTGTTTGAGAAGCAAAGGAAGCTGGGCCATCGTTCGGAGGTTCACTCACTCCTCCTGAGTGTGGGGACTTAGGAGTAATGAGGGGGTCTAGGCAGAGGACTTCAATCTTCCCCCAAACAAATGTGCCACCCAAATCATCCCATGCTTTGCTCAGCTGGCAGCGATTGCCCACCACCTGCTGGGACCTGCTTTTGTGTGTGGCATAAATTCTCCATTTCTATGTCACTGAAGAGGAGGAGTCTGGGACGTGGAAGAAATAAATTAAGAAACAAAAACAACACTGGAACCATCCGCAATCCAAAGCCGCTTGCTTATAGGCTACATTTGTGATTAGAAGGGCAGGAGGCCTGCCTTTGGGCATCCAAAACACCCGGGGCAGTATCACTGGTTGGGGAGGCCTCGACGGCTCCCTCAGCCTTAAGGGAGGGTCAGAGCAGGCAGCAATCTCCCCACACTGGGGCTGGTCCACCGTAGCCTCGGCCCTTCCAGCATGCCTTCTGGTGGGAGTTCCTAGAAACGATGCCTGTCTCATCCCACATACCCTCTTGCAGAAATACTCACCTTGGCCGAAAGGAGCCGCGTCTCCCTGCAGCCTCCCCGCAGCCTCCCCCACCACCTCCCAGCTCCCCTCATTCCCAAAGAGCCCGATGTGCTTCTGTCTCCTGCTACTCCAGTGCCATCTGTGCCCATCAACAGCTCACACCCAGGGCCCAGCAGCTTAATTGAGACCTCAAACATGAAATACTAGAGCCTGAAGACTTCCACCTGGGAACCGCGCACAGAGGCTGGGACTGACAGGCAGGTATTGACGTGCCGTCAGTGGGCAGCCCTGGAGCTGTCTCTTATACACATCTCCCCATGTCAAAGGAGTGGCTGCGTTTGGCCTTGCCTTCCAGGGGCAAGGGGAGCAGGCTCCTGGCCCTGGCCGCGGGCGGCCCCAGCAGTGGCTCTCGGTCCGAGGGGTGGCCCTTGGCCGACGTCCCAGACCCCCTCCCGCCTGGAGTCCTGGAGTCCAGCAGCTCTTCCTTTCTCTGACTTTTGAGGTCCAAGGAGGCGAAGGCCCCCATGAGGCGGTCAAGTTTGGGCTTGGGGCGGGGGGCGGGGGGTGGGAGCCTCCAGGGGCCCCGTCCCAGCCCCTCCCCGATGCCCAGGGAGCTGGAGGAAGAGGAGTCGCTGCCTCGGGCCAGGCTGGCACTGAAGTCCATGAGCTCGTTGCGAACCACCACCTTGGGTGGTCCGGGCACGGGAGCCCCGCTGGGCACGCTGCCCAGAGCAGGTGGCTGGGCCCCGTTGGTCTGGGAGTGCACATTGGTGACGGCAGCTGTGGGCTTCCCCGCGCCCTCCTGGTTGCAGACCCTGTAGCGCACCATGAGGATGACGATGAAGACCAGCAGCGTGGCCACGATGATGCCACCGATGACCAGGATCATGGTGCCGCCCAGGATCTGGCTGTGCATGGACTGGCACTGCGGGTAGTCGGCCTTGGTGAAGAACTGGGCGCAGCCCACGATGTTGGTGGCCGTGAGTGTTGTGGCCGTGTCGTCCCACATGGCCAGCACGCACAGGTCATAGCCAGTCCCGGACACAAGGTTGTTGACCACAAAGGCCTTGTTGGAGGCTGGGATCATCCTGGGAGGTGGAAGAGATAGGTCCAGAGCGGGAGGGATGGTGCGGAACATTAGGGTGATGAGGGGACAGGGGCGGAAGTGGAAGACAGAGGGTGACAGAGAGGAGACATGGAGAGGGAGAGAGCCACAGGCGCAGAGAATGAGGCAGAGAGGAGGGGTGACAAGTGGAGAGGCAGGAAAAGGGAGAGTGGGCGAGACAGAGAGGAGGGGGGTGGCCCAGGCAAGAGAACAGAGGTGGGGGAGAGAAAGAGGAAGGTTCCGGGCCAGGGTGTGGATGTATCAGAGCCAGGCACACAGAGAAAGAGACATTGGCAACCAGGGGCAGAAAACACCCCGGAAGATGTGGAAATAAATCGATGATGAGTGTGATCAAGAAGGGAATGGAACAGCAGGCAGTTGATGGTGGAAAGCGGTTAGAGTTGGAGGTTCGGAGACCAAAGGGGAGAATTCAAGGGAGAGAAGAGAGAGGAGGCATGGGGGAGGGGCGGAGGGGGAGGCAGAGAGATTAAAGATGTGAAGAAGCGGCAGTTAAAGAAAAGGGACTCCCCACCTCCCTGCTTCTGCCTTGTCCGCTTCAAACAGCCCCTCAGTCTCTGGGCCATGGGGGTGAGAGTCAGGTCAGCCGTGGCTGCCCAGCCCAAGGGCTGCCTCCACCCGCTGTCTGTCCTGGGAGATTCCCCAGCACTGACTGAGCCCTGTTCAGAGCTTGAGCTGTGCTGAGTCACAGACAAGGTCCTGTCCTCAGGGGCCAAGGCCATCCTCCTCTCCAGATGGCTTTCTAGCGTCTCAGGAGGGACAACTTCACTGCTGCAGACTGGTTGGGGTGGGTAGGGGGTCTAGGCAGAGGGAAACTGGAGGCGCGAAGAGGGGTGTTGCTTGGAGGGGAAGGGCAGGGTGCAACATTGAAGACTGGGAGGAACTCTGCTTCCCAGAGGGAGGGGAGCGGTCCTCCATCACTGCCATAGCAGGCCAGGGGCATCCAAAACACCCGGGGCAGTATCACTGGTTGGGGAGGCCTCGACGGCTCCCTCCACCTTAAGGGAGGGTCAGAGCAGGCAGCAATCTCCCCACACTGGGGCTGGTCCACCGTAGCCTCGGCCCTTCCAGCATGCCTTCTGGTGGGAGTTCCTAGAAACGATGCCTGTCTCATCCCACATACCCTCTTGCAGAAATACTCACCTTGGCCGAAAGGAGCCGCGTCTCCCTGCAGCCTCCCCGCAGCCTCCCCCACCACCTCCCAGCTCCCCTCATTCCCAAAGAGCCCGATGTGCTTCTGTCTCCTGCTACTCCAGTGCCATCTGTGCCCATCAACAGCTCACACCCAGGGCCCAGCAGCTTAATTGAGACCTCAAACATGAAATACTAGAGCCTGAAGACTTCCACCTGGGAACCGCGCACAGAGGCTGGGACTGACAGGCAGGTATTGACGTGCCGTCAGTGGGCAGCCCTGGAGGCTCCTGCCTCCCGCTCACTCTTGGCCCCTCTAGGCTGCTGGGGAAGCCACATGAGGAAATTGAGTCCTCTGCTCCAAACCCACCTCCATCCTATAGCTACAGTGCGTGGGGCAGAAGAGGTGAGTGGAGGAGTTGGGGGCCTGGATCCAGCAAAGGCACTGCACCCGGCCCCTTAGGTCTATCTGTTCCACCTGCACATCACGGCAATCCTGGGCCCTCAGGTCACAGAGGACTGGCCAAGGCTCAGAGAGGTTAAGTGATTTGCCTGAGGTCACACAGCTGGGACTGCCAGGATGAGGCAGCTGGGGCTTTGACACTAGCTTCTAGATCCATAGCCTGGCCTTATTCCTTTCCACAAATGAGGATGATTTTCTTCATCTGAGTGAAAACCCTGCCCCGGCCTGTTGCAGATCAGCCAGCCCCTTCCATGGAGCAACTCAGCTCACTGAGGCTCACACTCCTCCACAAACAGAACCTCGGTTCTGCTGGGCCCACTGTTGTGCAGAGTCCACTTCCTTCCACCTCAGGGAAGTGATGTGAGCGTCGTGAGCTGGAGCGGCAGGAGCTTTGCACACCCAGAATGGTGCAATAGTAGGGTGTGTGCTTAGTCGCTTCAGTTGTGTCCGACTCTTTGCAACCCTATGGACTGTAGCCCACCAGGCTCCTCTGTCCTTGGGGTTTCTCCAGGCAAGAATACTGGAGTGGGTTGCCATGCCCTCCTCCAGGGAATCTCCCTAACCCAGGGGTTGAACCCGTGTCTCTCCATCTCATGCACTGGCAGGCAGGTTCTTTACCACTAGCACCCTGGGAAACCCAACGAGGGTAGAGCAACTGCTTCAAGGCAAGTGTGTTCAGGCTCTGCTTTAGCAACCCCATGTCTATCAACTTGCTTAGCCCTACAGCGACTCTCTGAAGCAGCTGCTGGTGTGGTCTTTTTTCTACCGAGGTGTTAGGCAAATGTAACATGGCAGAGTCGGCATTCAAAGCCAGGCAGTCCAGCTCCTGTCCACTCTGACCCACCTCACTCGGCCACCTCTCTGGGTCATGAGCAATAAACGAACATATCCCTTCAGGGCGGGGATGGGTTGGCTGGTTTATTGAACCTCTGGCATGTGACAAGGGTTTTCACACTCAATATTGTGTTTAAACCTCACCACAATCCCAGGACACAGAAGAGGGACTCATAGCCTAGAAGTCATCTCAGTATTTAGGCGTCTTATCCTGGAAGCAGACCCAGCTATTACTACTACTACTACTACTACGAAGAGTAGCCAACATTGAGGGCTTCCTCTGTGCCAGAACTGTTAAGAGGATTAACTCATTTAATCCAACAATTGTTGGGAGGTCATTATTATTACCGTTTTACACATAAGAACCTGAGGCACAGAAAGGTTAAGCTGCCTGCCTGAGAGTGCCCAGCTAGTAAGTGGCAGAGCTCGGATCTGGACCAGACAGTCTGGCCCCAGAGCCTCCGCTCCTAATCACTGTCCCTTGCTGCCTCACAGCCCTGTCTTCCTGCCCTCCCTGGGGCAACATTGTGTGGACCCTGCCTGGCCTCTCCCCATCCCCCTTGCTTCCGGAGTCAGGGAAGATAATGATGAGATGAAGCTGCAACTGGGCTGCTGTTAAGGGAGGTGTTATAGGGTGAGGCTGATCCTTATCAAGCAGCTGGCACTGGGGATGAAGGGTCAGGCTGGGGAAATCCTTGCACTGTAAATGGTCCATCAGAAGCAAGGCCAGATAGAAAAGCCTGCCTCCCAGGATTAAGAGCAGAAAAGCAGCTCTTGTTTTCTCTGGGGGGTTGGTGTGTGTGTGTGTGTGTGTGTGTGTGTGTGTGTGCATGTGCGTGTGCGTGTGCATGTGCGTGTGCGCGTGTGTGTGGACTTAACAGGAGAACTAGAACCAGCTGGCTCAAACCACCTTGGAAGTCAAGCTTTCCTTTGCTGACAATAATAACCAGCATTCACCAAGTGCTAACCTTGTGCTGGGCAGTTTACATGAAGTATCTCATTTAGCCTCCTGACAATAATAAACTATCATTCCCACTTAGGAAAGGAGGAAGCTACACAGTTTTCACTTTCCCTTGGGGGAATGGAGCTGAGACCACATTTGGATACGGGATCCAGAGCCCAGTTCTTAATCACAAGCAAGACTGCTCCCCACTCCAGGCAGCGAAAGGACGGCCTGCGTGAGACAGTCAAGTGAATCAGGCACTATTCAAACCCTAGCGACAGAACCAACCTCACCTCCTGCCCGTGTGGCCATGTTCACCCCATTTTGTTCCTGACTACTGACTGCCCCCAGGTTAGATCTGGGGAGCCTGATCCCTCTTTGAGACAGACTGCGACCTGGTGCCCTTCACTTCAGTGCCAGCACCTGGACAAATGTCTCCTCGCGAGCAACAGAATACAAAGAAGATTCCCTTCTCCAGGGAATCTTCCTGACCCAGGGATCGAACTGGGGTCTCCCACATTGCAGGCAGATTCTTTATCATCCGAGCCACCAGGAAAGCCCTACAAAGAAGCTGCTGCTGCTGCTTAGTTGCTTCAGTGGTGTCTGACTCTGTGCAATCCCATAGCGGCAGCCCACCAGGCTTCCCGTCCCTGGGAATCTCCAGGCAAGAACACTGGAGTGGGTTGCCATTTCCTTCTCCAATGCATGAAAGGGAAAGGTGAAAGTGACGTTGCTCAGTCGGGTCTGACGCCTAGCGACCCCATGGACTGAAGCCCACCAGGCTCCTCCGCCCTTGGGATTTCCCAGGCAAGAGTACTGGAGTGGGCTGCCATTGCCTTCTCCAACAAAGAAGCCACAAGGGACTGAAAGCAACTGCGTGCCTGTGCAGTTGGGGCAAATGATGAACAACAAGCTACAAAAAGACCAAGACCCAACTGCCACTTCTGAGAGGCTGGAAGCAAAAGCAGGGTCCTGTGCATGATCTCTGCATGCAGCACCAACACGGGGGTGGGCAGACCACCCAAGCCACCCCTTGAGCCTCACCCACCAATCTGTCCCACGCTCGTCCCACTTAAGGGACCAACTCAACCCCCCTGCCCCCGCCCTTGGGGGGTGAATAAGGGCAACTGTACTTGTTTCTGCTTTCTCGTGCCGCAGCAGGAGCCCCAGTAAAGCCTGGCCTGAATTTCTCATCTGGCCCTTAGCAATTTCCATTGATTAAAGGGTCCAAGAACCCAGGTTACTAACAACTTCACTCCTACCCACACCCTACCAGCACTCTGGCTGGGAGGCTGTACCTTCTGAACCTCTCCCTCGATCCATCACCACACTCATGCTTTTGCTTGGGCCTCACCATTTCTGGTCTGGATGGATGCAGAGTGTTCTCCAAACTGGCCTCCCCGCCTCTGGCTGTGCTTCCTTGAAGTCTGTGCTCAGCACCATCATCTCCAGAACGCTCCAGCTAAAGCACAACTCTGGACGTGTCCCCTGGCCGCTGAAACAGTCTTCAAGGGCTAGCCAGGACCTACAAGGGATGTCCAGGGTCCTGAGCTGGGCTCCCAATCCAGACTTCCCATCCCATTCTTGTCCTTCCACTCACACACCCTCATCCTAGCCCACGTTCTTAAAACAACTCAGAATCAGACAGACCTTGTGGTGCTGAGGGCACACTCATGGAGCAATGGGATGATAAAGGACCACTTGTAAAGGCACTCATTACAAAGACGTGGACATAGGATGGGGGACCACAGAGCACAGGCAGTGACCCAGGACTAGTCGCAGCCAAGCTATTTCCAGATTCAGGAAGGAGACTCACACAGGTCGGCGCTACTCAGAGTGTGGCCCACAGGTGGGTGGTCGTTCAGGAGCTGTTTGTTCCTGGCCCATGATCAGACAGCACAGACCTTGAGAGTAAGCTTTAAGAATATTTTACAGCCATTTAGCACTGGTTGTGACTCCTAAATGAGTAATCAATTTTTTCTGATACAGTGTTTCTATGATATTCTTACAAAAGCACTGGTCTGAAAAAAAAGAAAGCTGGTCGTTCACCACAAATATCTTGAGAAGCACTGACCTAGACAGAGCAGGGTGCCTCAGCCTTGGTGCTGCTGACACTTGGTAATGAGTCTTGGTGGTGGGTCTGTCCTGTGTACCATATGTATTTATTAGCAGCATCCCTGGCCTCTACCCACTGGATGCCAGTAGGCCCCCTCCTCAGTTAAAACAACCAAAGATGTCTCCAGACATTACCATGTGGGGACAAAATCACCACCTGTTGAGACGAATCGGTCTAGAAAACTTGGTTGAGGGACAGAGACAACCAGTGGGAACTGTACATGGTGAGGACCAGACAAACAGGTACCCCAGGTACCCCAGGCACCCCGGCCTCAGTCTCTTCCCTCTTCCTAGGCTTCTGCTACTGCTCCCCATGACCAACCCAGCTGAAAGCCAGATTTCATGGGTGTACATTGGTCAGCCTTTCAGGGCACACAGCAGTGGGCAGGATGGGCAAACGGATCTGGAGAGGCAAGAAAAGAAAAAGAAAAAAAAGATGTTTGGCACAACTATTGGGTCACAGCCCTCTTTGTGAAAGACTCATCCTGAAATCCTGATAAATTTCTTTCCGTCACATAAACTGCTGATATCTCTTTTAGCAGAAAACATAAATTGCTATTTAAAGTTGCTCCAAAGTGTTAAATTTAATTAAGCTCATACGCTCTAAAGCGCAATTTAAAACTGCCACCCCAAGTGCTTACCCAGGAAGAACAAAACAAGCGTTAAGTGGCTGCTTCTAAGCTGTTTTACTTCCTTTTTTTTTCTATTAATATTCTTTTGGTATTTGTTTATTCCGTTTAACTCTAGCAAATAAATCTGCAGCTGATTTCTACAGTTGATAGCAGAGGTTTCAGAAGAAATCACACAGGAGCATATTGGTTACTCTCTCATAGTGGGTACCATTCTCATACTGGTTAGTCTCTGCCATCTGTCTTCCCTTCACCTGCCCTCTCCTGAATGACAAGGAACTACATTTCCCAGACTCCCTTGCCTGTTCCCAAGCTCCTTTGCCTCCCAGGTAGAGCTGGCCAATGGAGGCCCTAGCAGGTAGGAGGAGGGGAGAGCCAGGTATTTCTTCCTCTTTTTCTGCCTCAAGTGGTATCTGCTTGTCAGCTCCTGAGCCTCCTCTATGATCCCACCTTCAGGGGTTCTAGCTCCTGCAAGATAGACCTGGATCTTAGACTCTGATCAAACCATCTCCTCCGTGTACCTGAAGTCCTGGGGTGGGGTGGGTGGTAGCAGTGGCTTCCAGCTGTAGCTCATCTCTGTGATGCTGACCCCTCAGCAATTCCATCACCTGTAACCCAACCCCAGTACCAGATTCCTTCTTAGATCCAGAGTGTTCATTTTTTCCCCTGACTGAATCCTAGGTGACACAAGAACATATACTTTACACGACAAGAAGGAAAAAATTGTTTTTTTCCTTGCATTTCTGGAGAAAACTGTCATTACTTCATGTCAGTAGCATCACATCTTATCTAGTAGAACTCCAGCTGAAGGAAGCACTTTGCCACCTTCTCAGAATCACTCATCATCCCCAAATCTACCACCTGGCACTTTTGCACAGAGCAGACCATCATCCTGGAAGTCACTTGTGTTTTCCCACCTGGTGACCTCGTCTTTCGAGGCCTGACTCAGCGTCGCCTCCGACCCCATCTCTGCTCTCTGCTCCGACAGCCCCTCCTGCCTTCCTCTAATAGAGCCCTTCTCCATGGATGCCTGTCTCCCTGGAGGACATGGGCTGTGTCTTCATCTTTGCATCTCCTTTGCCAATCACAGTATCTGGCCTTGAGTCACTGCTGAGTAAATATTTACCCTATGGTTGAGCAGTGAATGAAAGAGTGCTTTGCTAAATGTTAAGGCCTGTACAAATTTGAGGGATTCTTAGTTAAATATAATACGATGGCTGGTGACTCTCAGACACTGGCTGGTCCTAAAGGAAATCTTCCTGGAAAGGCATTTTTCTACATCTTTGAAGGGCACCCCTGACAATCTTTATGAACTTGCATGTAGATACGTGTTGGACGGTGTGAGTGCAAGTGAATGTGTGTGCGTGTGTGTGTGTGTGTGTGTGTGTGTAAAGATGTGTGGGGGACATGTCTGTGTGTCTATCATTTGAGAGTTGACTGCCTGAGTATTTGTTTGAGTGTGTGTGTGTGTGTGTGTGTGTGTGTGTGTGTGTAGGTGTTCACATACAGATGGTACGCAAAGGTTCTGGTTCCATACACTGTTGGTCACTGCTATGTCCCTCTCCTACCCAGCTTCCGCAGTGCCCCAGAGACTCCACATGTCCCCCAATACTTCTGAGGGGACCCCCCACGTGGCCTCTCCCAGAGACACTGCAGGCCAAGTCTACTCTTCCCCAGCTGCTGCCTTTAGTGCTGCTAGTAGCTCTGCTACTACCACTGAAGCTATACCATTCCTGGAGCATCTGGGAATGGGGATGAGAGAGGTTCTTAGAGGCCATCTGAGCCTGGGGGCAAAGCCTGTGAGCGGGCCACGGATGACGACTGCCCCCCTTTCATGGGCTCACTCCAGACCGCACTCCCCAGACACCTGTGCCCGGGGCGCTGTCCAGGTGGTGAGTTCTGGCGAAGGGGACATGGAAGCAGCAGTGTGCATACCTCTGGGCCAGGCCAGGAAAGAGGGGAGTCCCTGCTCCATTCTCCCTGGACCTGGGCACAGTGAGCAGCCTTGGCCCACCCAAGGGGCGCTGGAAACCTGGTGCTCAAGTCTGCATGTGAGGAAGGCCTCCTGAGAAACTCAGGAGACCGCCCTGGACCCCCGGGAGAGCAAAACAGCAAACTCCCCCGTGCTTTAGCCTTTCGCGTTTGCCTCCATTCGCCCCAGGAGCTGGCCTCTCCTGCCTAATCCAGCCCCCTGCAGATATGATGAGGTGACCCTGAGGAGTTCATCGTGTGTAGGTGTGTGACAGAGAAAAAGAGAGGGGGTGAGTGTGTGTGGAGGGGGCGAGTGACTGAAGGGGAATGTGTGTGTTTGTGTAAGAGGAAGCAGTCGGTGCTGGTGTCTACACAAGAAATGCAATTCTTGCCTTCTTGGAGTTGGGAGCAGACACCACGTCTTTCACCCCAGTCTCCTTCCCATCAGCTCCCAGCACTTTGCAGTGCTCCCCCTTCTCCCCCTCCCCCTCCCCTCCCCCATCAGCGATGCACCGGCCTCCTGCTGAGCCCCGGCACTAATTTGGAGACCACATCAAGCTGCCCCCACTCCACTTCGCTGGCTCTGCACCCTCATTACTAGCTCGTCACAGAATCACCAGCCTGCCAAGCTTCCTGGCTGGCCATGACATCTCAGGGCACATGAAAGGGCCTCATTAAACCAAGGCAAGCAGCCTGGCTCCCCAGCCTCTCCCTCTACCTGCCAGTCCCAAAGGGGCCGGCTGGCTTCCCTGCACAGCTGCAAGGGAGCAGAATCCATGAGGCTGGGTCTATCTGGCATATGATTTGTTGAGTACATACTATGCACCCAGCACTTGATAGGCAGGGTCTCTCTGATCTGCACACTGATTCTGTGAGTAGGCATAAGTATCCCCACACTACAGATGAAGAAACTGAGGCTCAGGCAGATCAGTCACCTGCTCAAGTTCACAAAGACAGAGGGCTGCTGAGCCAGCTTTGTAAGCCAGGGCTGCCAAGGCCACCCAGCATGATCTTCCCTATACTGTATTATTACCTTGAATTGAACTGGGAAGAATCAGCTCATAGCAGAAGCAAATCTCAGTGTCTAGCTAACTGTTTGACAGCAAGTAAAACACAAAAGCACAAATGTATATTACTACAATGGCAGTGTTCTGAGCACTCTACCTGTATTAACTGACTTAATCCCCACAGCAGCTCTATGAGGGGAGGTACTATTATTACCCTCATTTTACAGAAGAGGAAATCAAGGCTCAGAGGTGTTAAATGATCTGCTCAAAAGAGAAAATATTTGTGCCTGGCCGAGATTTGAACCCAGCACTCTCAATCAATGTTCTTGATAACCCTGAAGTACCTTTCGTAATAATGCTCCCCATTTTAGAGATGAGAATTAACTGAATTGACCTGAAGCCACAGAGCTAATTAGAGATGAGCGTTCCACCAGTAGTAAGTGTTGTCCTACTGCTTCTGAAAGCTTCTGGGAGGCCTGAAGGAAATGAGGGGGCTGCCTGGTTCTCTGTGGGCAGTTTTCCCATAGAGGGAGCCGCCGCCAGCGCAAAGGCCCTGAGGCAGGGACAATGAGAAGACCGGTTTGGTCAAAACAGAGTGATGGAGAGGGAGAGTGGTGGGAAATGAAGTTACTAAATTAGGAGCCAGGAGCTGGGTTCTAGAGGCCTTGTCTTGTGTGCCAGCTCCAAGGATTAGATGAGCACTGGTGTTGAGAAGAATT
This sequence comes from Madoqua kirkii, assembly GCA_006408675.1. NCBI lineage: Eukaryota > Metazoa > Chordata > Mammalia > Artiodactyla > Bovidae > Madoqua > Madoqua kirkii. The sequence goes on along the minus strand of SJYC01122426.1, from coordinate 13,509 downwards.
CTGAGGCTGTGTTCAAACTCAGCAGGACAGACTGCTGTGGGTCTGGAAGGACCTGTCTTTTGTATTTGTCAATCCTAGTCTTGGGATCAGAGAACAGTTAGAGAGAAGAACTGTAATTACCAGTATGTATCACAGAGTCCCCTCTTCTGGTTTGCTCCAGGTGCTGGCCTTCCCTGAATGCAGGGCCCTGAGTGATAACAGGCGCAGGCCGTGGCTCCTCCTTAGAACCGGATTCCCGTAGAGCCGGCTCGACTCAGTGAGGGCTCCAAGAATCAAGAGCCTCTCTTTAGCTTCTGAGAAGGGCCAGGGGCCAGGCCTGGTCACTGCCCCACAGCCCCTGCCCCTCCTGAGAACACGGGTGCTCACCTGGGTGCCTGAGGCACTCTGTCTTATTGGCAATGATTTTGCCCATCGGAAAGTAAAGGAGCCACATTCAACAGGAGTGAGATTCTGAGGCAGAGGACCCCAATATCCATTCCCACAGCCCTGAGGACAGCAGGCAGGGCTGGGGATCAAAACTCCCAGTTGCACCGGCCTCAGATGACCTCCCTGGCTCCCCACCCCCACCTCTCCTCTACAAACAGCCAGTGCGTCCTATTAAAGCCCAGGTCAGGTCAAGTCCTTCCTCTGCCCAATGCCCCTAGGGAGGCCTGTCTCACCTAGTCAGAGGCTCATGTGCCTCACAGGCCCTTTGTGATCTCTTCTCACCCCTCCCAGTTCCCCTCATCCTACTCAACCCACCCACCAGTCACCTGGCCTCCCTGCTACCTCTCAGACTTGCCAAGGGTGCTCTTGCCACAGGGCCTTTGCACTGCCTGTTGCCCTCACCTGGATGCTCCTCCTCCAGACGTCATACATTCCCTGCCTCATCTCCTTCAACTCTGCTCCAGTGTCACCTCCTCTAACTGCCCTATTTAACATTGCCAGCTTCCCCCTCTCTCCCTTGCCCCCTGCAAGCCCCTTACTCTGCTCTGTCTTTTCCCACTGCCTCTTTATTGCCTGACAGACACTGTCACTTGCCTATTTACTAGGCGCCCTATTAATTATCTCTCTCTCTCTCCTTCCACTAGAATCTCAGTTCAGGATTCAGTTCAGTTCAGTTGATCAGTCGTGTCCGACTCTGCAACCCCATGAATCGCAGCACACCAGGCCTCCCTGTTCATCACCATCTCTCGGAGTTCACTCAGACTCAAGTCCAATGAGTCCGTGATGCCATCCAGCCATCTCATCCTCTGTTGTCCCCTTCTCCTCCTGCCCCCAATCCCTCCCAGCATCAGAGTCTTTTCCAATGAGTCAACTCTTCACGTGAAGTGGCCAAAGTACTGGAGTTTCAGTTCAGGGTTAAGATCAGGGTTTTTTGTCCCCTTTGCTCCCTGATATTTTCTCAGCCTCTCAAACAATACTTGGCACATAGTAGGCCCTCAAAAACATTTTGAATGACGTGAATGTTCTGTATTGGCACTTCCCAATACAGTAGCTGGGCTTCCCAGGTGGCTCAGTTGGTAAAGAATCCACCTGTAATGTAGGAGGGTGGGGAAGATCCCTTGGAAAAGGAAATGGCAACACACTCTAGTATTCTTGCCTGGAAAATCCCATGGACTGAGGAGCCTAGAGGGCTGCAGTCCACGGAGTCACAAAGAGTCAGACACGACTGAGCGACTAACAGATAAAATACAATGCAGTAGCTATACGTGGCCTTTTAAATTTAACATCAAACTAATTCAAATGAAATTAAAAACTCAGTTCCTCCATCACACTAGGCATATTTCAAGGGCTCAACAGTCACAAGTGGCCAGTGGCTGCCACACTAGACAGTGCAGCTAGGAAGCAGCCCACCATCTCAGAGTTCGACTCACCGAGGCTCTCATTTATGCCCCTCTCCAGCAGGTGGTAGGAATCCTGCCACCTCCCCTGTGAGCCCTGGAACTCCCACAAAGGTGGGCCCAGCACACAGACACCCTCCAAACAAGGACAATTGACCTTGGAGGCGTCAATCCAGGCCTCCGAGCTTTCTGTCTTCCTAGGCCTCCTCTCCGTGACTCTGGAGAGTTTCAGCCCTTCTTTTCAGCTCTTCCAGCTTTCCTTGGATCCTGGGGTCTCTCTGGCGCTTCCCCAGGCCTGACTCAAGCTTTTGCCCCTCCCCCACGTGCTCTGACTCTTTGCCTGTCACTCAGCCTGTGGTCCAGCCCCTTTCCAAGCAGCCTCCCTTTACCCACAGTCCACAGGCTGGACCAGCCCCAGCCCAAACCAGAGAGGCTTTGGGCCCTCTGGTCCCCGTTGCTATAGCGCGTTCCTGCATTCCCACTTTTCATCTGCTAGCTATCCTTGGACTTCTGCTATGTCTCTGTTAAGAAAAGCCCCTGATGACTCCAGTCACCATCACGACTGTCACCCTTCTCAGGAATAGACACCTTTAGAAAGAGAGGTGGTAGAGGGCCGTGGTGACCCTGGAGATAGACAGATGCTGGGCTCAGACACTGCTTCTGCCCCTTCGTAGCTGAAATCACTTACTGGTTCTCTACCTTTCTGGGCCTATTTTCCTAGAAATATCCTATTTCTATAAAATGAGGCATTTATAATCTCCGCTCTATGGGGATGTTATAAAGTTTAAGTGAGTCATGATTCATGAGGAACCTGGATCAGTGTCTGGCACACAGTAAGAGGCACTGGAGGGTTTGTTATATAAAAGACTGGGTGATGCTGAGCTAAAAGTTTCCCCTTCTCCTCCTGCCCCCAATCCCTCCCAGCATCAGAGTCTTTTCCAATGAGTCAACTCTTCACGTGAAGTGGCCAAAGTACTGGAGTTTCAGTTCAGGGTTAAGATCAGAGTTTTTTGTCCCCTTTGCTCCCTGATATTTTCTCAGCCTCTCAAACAATACTTGGCACATAGTAGGCCCTCAAAAACATTTTGAATGACGTGAATGTTCTGTATTGGCACTTCCCAATACAGTAGCTGGGCTTCCCAGGTGGCTCAGTTGGTAAAGAATCCACCTGTAATGTAGGAGGGTGGGGAAGATCCCTTGGAAAAGGAAATGGCAACACACTCTAGTATTCTTGCCTGGAAAATCCCATGGACTGAGGAGCCTAGAGGGCTGCAGTCCACGGAGTCACAAAGAGTCAGACACGACTGAGCGACTAACAGATAAAATACAATGCAGTAGCTATATGTGGCCTTTTAAATTTAACATCAAACTAATTCAAATGAAATTAAAAACTCAGTTCCTCCATCACACTAGGCATATTTCAAGGGCTCAACAGTCACAAGTGGCCAGTGGCTGCCACACTAGACAGTGCAGCTAGGAAGCAGCCCACCATCTCAGAGTTCAACTCACTGAGGCTCTCATTTATGCCCCTCTCCAGCAGGTGGTAGGAATCCTGCCACCTCCCCTGTGAGCCCTGGAACTCCCACAAAGGTGGGCCCAGCACACAGACACCCTCCAAACAAGGACAATTGACCTTGGAGGCGTCAATCCAGGCCTCCGAGCTTTCTGTCTTCCTAGGCCTCCTCTCCGTGACTCTGGAGAGTTTCAGCCCTTCTTTTCAGCTCTTCCAGCTTTCCTTGGATCCTGGGGTCTCTCTGGCGCTTCCCCAGGCCTGACTCAAGCTTTTGCCCCTCCCCCACGTGCTCTGACTCTTTGCCTGTCACTCAGCCTGTGGTCCAGCCCCTTTCCAAGCAGCCTCCCTTTACCCACAGTCCACAGGCTGGACCAGCCCCAGCCCAAACCAGAGAGGCTTTGGGCCCTCTGGTCCCCGTTGCTATAGCGCGTTCCTGCATTCCCACTTTTCATCTGCTAGCTATCCTTGGACTTCTGCTATGTCTCTGTTAAGAAAAGCCCCTGATGACTCCAGTACCATCACGACTGTCACCCTTCTCAGGAATAGACACCTTTAGAAAGAGAGGTGGTAGAGGGCCGTGGTGACCCTGGAGATAGACAGATGCTGGGCTCAGACACTGCTTCTGCCCCTTCGTAGCTGAAATCACTTACTGGTTCTCTACCTTTCTGGGCCTATTTTCCTAGAAATATCCTATTTCTATAAAATGAGGCATTTATAATCTCCGCTCTATGGGGATGTTATAAAGTTTAAGTGAGTCATGATTCATGAGGAACCTGGATCAGTGTCTGGCACACAGTAAGAGGCACTGGAGGGTTTGTTATATAAAAGACTGGGTGATGCTGAGCTAAAAGTAACGTTTATCTCTGACAGTGGAAATCCAGGCCTCAAGGGTTCGTGGCTGGCAAATCTCTTGCAAGCGTCTCATAGGAGATGTGGGAGGTGCTTGGATGCTGGCTGGGCCGACAGGAGACCTCGTGGCTTCAACAGCATGTCTCCTCCCATCCCGTCCCCGCTGCTCCCACCGCATGTGACTCCAAAAGTCTTTTTCAGGTGACACATGGTAACAGTGTTCGCTCAGCCCTGGCTGAGTGATTGCAGAGATTACTGGAAAATAAACCGAAAGGAGCCAAGTCCCAGCACACTGCCTCTTCATCCACCTCCCCAGAATCAGGACTTAGCTGATGGCAGGTGAGGATCTGACCTGGGGAGGCCCTGCGTTTGTTCCCTGGCCCGGCACTTGTGACAGACTCAGCTACCTGCCAAGGGTTTGGGAAACCACCAGCCTCCGCGTTCGGCTGAGACCACAGTGTCAGGGCAGGAATTTCTCCCATTCCATGGCATCCCTTCATCGAGAGGGTAAAGCAGAGAGGTCAGCATGTGAGCCTGGGGCTGGACCCCCAGAGTTCCAAGCCCAGTGCCATCGCTCACCTGCTCTGTGACCTTGGGTAAGCCACTTAACCTCTTTGTAAGGGCGGGCAGAGACTAGAGCCTCCCTCACTGGATTGCTATGAGGATGAAATGAGCCAGTGCCTACTGGTCCCTGGTCCATCATGAGCTTAGAGGATGCTAACAATTCTGACCGAGGTGGGTCGCCTGGTCCCAACAAGGCCAGAGATGAATCCACAGCATGAGGTTAGATTAAATACTAGCTGGGGAGGCAGGCACACAGCCCCACTCTAGGCCCGCTGGCTGAGCTCTGGCGGCTGGACTCTGCACTGGCCCAGCCAGCCCTCCAGCCCAGCCGTCTCCAGTTGACCCACCATGATGCTGCAGCTTCTTCTAGTCCTCCTTCTGCCACCTCCACTCACAGATCACAGGAAGGGTGGGCCGAGGGGGCCATCGACCCCTCTGGCTGTTGACCTTCCACTCACACACTTCCACAGACACACCAGACAGCCCTGCTTCCAGCTTCATGCAACTCCAAGCAGCTCAGAATTCCTGCTCTCACTGCTGAGGTCTGACAGTTGCTGCTTGATCCCACCGGCCCCAGCTCAACCCGATGGGGACACCCACGGGACAAGGCGTTTCTTTCTTGAACATATGTTGGCGCTTCCCAAGCTGTGCAGCCGCTCTCTCACCCCGCCTTGTGTTTCCACTTCTCCGGAATGAACATTTCCATCCCTCCCCACCATCTCCTCGGGACTCACTCTCCAGCTTGCACCCCAGCTGCGCCCCTCTGATCACACACTCATCTGTCTTTGGCCCTCCTCTCTGCATATATGAGTGTCCGGGGTGGGTTTGAACTCTGAGAAAAGCGTCACTTTCCCCCATGTAGACTCTACTTTTCCTGAGCCCCCACCCCTCACTCCAAGACAAGACTCTGTTCAGAAAGCGGCATTGCACCCACAGCTCACCCTGAGCAGGCGACTAATGGAAATGCCCTGAGATTCCCCACATTTAAGCCATACTGCTCCCATCCTGCTCCCTGAAGTCAGGTCTCTACCACTGTCGGCTGAGCCCACCCAGGCAAGACCCCCTGCCCACACCAGGCCTCTCTCTCTCTGTATATCCTTCTCTCTCTCCTCATCCGAGTTTCTATAGATGTGGGACTTTTCTCTGCATTTAACTGTCCTTAGCTTCCAGCCCCCAAGGATTGGGTCAGCACAATACAAAATACAAAGCGCTAGCCACTCTGTCATGTCTGACTCTTTGCAACCTCATGGACTACAGTCCGCCAGGCTCCTCTGTCCATGGAATTCTCCAGGCAAGAATCCTGGAGCGGGTAGCCATTCCCTTCTCCAGGGGATCTTCCCTGACCCAGGAATTGAACCTGGTCACCTGCATCGCAGGTAGATTCCTTACCGTCTGAGTCACCAGGTCAGCACATCGCAGGGAAAAAATACTGTGTGGGCTTTGGAACCTGGCAGAAATCTCTCTTTGAAGGGTAGTTCTGCCTCCGACCAATGGTGTAACTCAGGGTCACTTTTTCCCTCTTTCTGAACCTCAGTTTGCTCAATGAGAAATGGGGAGAGCAGTACCAACCTCCTGCAGTGAGTGTGAGACATGATGTGTGCTGGAGAAAACACGACTGCCCCGCCTCTCCTTCCCAGGGCCACTTGGTACCCCAATGACGATGACGACGGCGATGATCATTGCCATTTATCTCCTCAAGGAGCTGAGAAAAACTTGCTCAATAACAATTCATCACTTACAGAAGAAACACAGAAGGTGTCAGACCAATTATACCTCGTTGTAAACACAGGAGTGAACAAAATGAAGATTCCCCACCAGCCGCCTCCAAATGCACTAGAACAGCCAGCAGATGCCAAGTCAGTGCCACCCAGGGATGTACCTGATCAGACAACCCTGCCCAGCCAGCAGATCTGTGATTTCCCAGGAGCACTGCGCAGAGACAAAGTCACCTGTGGCACCAACTCCTTAAAAATGTCATGACGGTGCTTGCTTTAGCTACACAGATACTTGAATTGGAATGATGCAGAAGAGATTAGGATGATCCTTGCACAAGGATGACATGCAAATTCATGAAACATTCCACATTTCTGTGAAATGTTGACACATGTTACAGCTTGGGCGAATCTTGAGGACATAATGCTGAGTGAAATAAGCCAGACACAGAAGACAAATATTGTGTGTCTCCCCTTACAAGAGGTACCTAGAATGGTCAAATTCATAGACTGACAGTAGAAGAATGTTTGCTAGGGGCTGAGGAAGGAGGGAATGGGGAGTTAGCATCAGATGGGTACAGAGTTTCAGTTTAGGATGATGGAAAAGTGAAGATGGATGATGGTGATGGTTCTACAACGATGCAAATATACTTAAGGTTCTTGCACTACGACTTAAAAATGGTTACAATGGTACGTTTTATGTTATGTATATTTTAGCACAGTAACAAAGTGGCCAAAAAGATGCTTGTTGCCTTTTACGCCCATTGTTATCCCCTCCCTCTATCATATCAGAAGCTTCTTGAGGAAGGGAACTGTATCATTCCCCAGGTTAAGTCTGTGCTAGGGTGAAAAAAGCTTATTGACCATGCAATGTAGGTAAGTCACTTTACATCTCTAAGTCTCCCTCAGTTTTCTTGCCTACAAAATGGGTTAATAGCATCAATCCTACAGTATCTTTGTGAAACTTAAACACAATAATATTTGTTAAGTACTGAGTACAGTGCTCAAGATATGTTTGTGCAATAAAAAGCAGCCATCAGAAGGAATTAACAAATTTTAAATTAATGCTTCAACAAATTTTTTTTAAATAGCAGTAATCAATATTACCTTTAGTAGCTTAGCAATAAATGTTTCTCTGTGCTGTTTCTTAGAGGTCTCAGAGTTTACTGGGGAAGAAAAAGCAGTCATGATGATACTTGGATTTGGTGCCTGAAGATTGAGTTCAAACCCTGGCCCTGACAGCTACTAGCTGAGGGAGCCTAGGAGATTGTTGGGAAAGCCTACCAAGCTCCTATCTGCATGTGCTAAAGTGCTTGCAAAGGTGAGGTGTTATTTTTTTTTTAAGAGGACCCTCAACAGCTCTGCATGGATGAGGAACTGAGAAACCGACAGGTGCTCCAAGTTACAGGCCTGAGGCTGGACCCCACGACCGAGGGGACTGCTCGACTTCTGGCTCACTGAGTTGCAGGGCCATCATGTGTGCCGCCTTACCCCACGAGGAGATGCCCTTTCAGCTGGTGGTCTCGTGGAGCCCACTCAGCACTTCTCCAGCCTGCACTTCTGCTGATTCTGCCCTGACATCTCTGCCCCTAACAAGCAGGCTGACTGGGAAGGGATGACTCAGGGTAGGGCAAAAACCTCTGTGGGCAATGGGGAGGCCACTCTGTCCAGAGGATGGAGAAGCAGAACTGTCCACACCCACCAAATATTCTCCAGTCCAGCTGGAGGGACAGGCTCTAACCCTGACTCTCTCATGGACTTGCTGTGTGACTGTGACCTTGGGCAAGTCACCTTCCTACTCTGTGTTCCAGTGTCCAATTCTGACATCTAGAACTCCACAAGAATATCACTGGGAGAGGGGTAATGGGAGCGAGGGAGAGGCGGGAGGAGGGAAGGCCAGGCACAGTCATCAAAGGGCTGTGGGAGTTTGGGCATCGGGTCCCCAATGGGATTTGACACCAGAGTGACCTGGGCTCTGGGCTTCAGTCCTGACTCACATCTTACTGGCTGCATAGTTTTCACCCAGTGTTTAACTTCCCAGAGCTTAGTCGTCTTGATTGTAAAAGCAGTCTGCAAAGCTAATCTGCAGAGTTGTATGAGAATTAGAAATAAAGCAAGGAAGGCGCTGACCTGTGATATATACTCAATAGATCATGTACTTATCTAGTGAATGCTTACTTTATCATCTACCCATCTATCATCTGTTTATCTATCATATCTGTCTTCTACCTATCACCCATCTATCTATCATCAGAGAGCATGAACACCATCCAACCCACCCACCTCCAGTAGGACCTCTTGCAGTGGTGAAGGTGAACTGCCTGGGGTCACTGGTGGGGTGTCTGGGGGTTGGCGCCCCTGTACTGAGTGGGAAGATCACCTTCGCTGTGGGACTTCCTCATGAGTTGGGAGTTTTCAGGTAAGGCTGGCTTGGGCCTAGCCAACTGGGAACAACTATAAGCAGTATTCTTATCTTCCCTTCCCTCACCCCCTTGCCCAGCCTGGGGGCAGCAGCTCCTGCGGGGACAGTGAGCCTCCAAATGTGCCTCAGGGTCCCAGGAGGACAGCCCACCAGCGGTCTCTGATCTCAGCAGGGAAGTGATCCTGTGAGCAGAGCACAGACAGGTCTGGAGCTTCCTGGGAGTCTCTCCAGCGCTGTTTATTGGGGGTGCACAAGTCCGAGGCCACAGGCTCACTTTCTCCCTCTCCTGGTCGGGCCGGGGAGGGACCCTGCTGCGGCTGCAGCGGGGGCAAAGCTGGTGAGCCGCCTGCCACTCTCCCACCCACACAGGCGGGATGGAGGGTGAAGCCCGGCGGGGGAGCTGCGTGTGTGTCCACTGACTGGTGCGCAGGTGTGTGGGTGTGTTGGGTGTGCATGTCTGCTGACTAGGGTTGAAGCCTCATTAGTGCGTGAGGAGATGAGAGTGCTGGCTTGAGGCTGTCAGGGAACGTGAGCATTTTGATGAGACGAGCATTTGAACAAGCCAGCGCGTGGAGAAAACATGCTCCAAGCGGCCCCATGACCTCCCTGCCCAGTCTCCCGGACCTTGCCCCTCCCTGGCTCCCTCCGTGGCAGCCACCCTGGCTCCCGCTGCTCCCCAGACATGCTCCGCCCTTGAGGCCTCACCCTGGCTGTCCCCTCTGCCTGAAACGCCCTTCCTGCAGACCCCTGCTTGACTCACCTCCTTCAAGTCACTGACACATCTCACCTGCTCAGGGAGGCCCGCCCAGCCCCCCTGGCCACACCTCTCCCCAGCTCTGTGCCCCTTACCCTGCTCTGTGGATGGATTCTCCTGGGCAGAGCACTACTGCTCCCCACACGTCTATAATCTGCCCATTTATCCTGCTTGTTGCCGGTTTCCCCATGAGGCTGAGGATCTCCAGGTGTTCTGTTCACTGACGGCATGCAGAGCACCCAGAACAGTAACATTTATTTTATGGCGTATTTGCCTCCAGTTCCTCATCTGTAATATGAGGACCATAACAGAAGCTATGCACTTTGAAGAGCTGTTGGGCAAGGGAAATGAATGAATTACCTAAAAGCACCGATAACAGGGCTTGGCACAGAGCTCAGGCTGGCTATTATCACTACACTCCGTCACAGCCTGGGAGATGGAATCCAGTGAATGATCCACGCGAGGGTGAAGGTGCTTAATGCACACTTATTGCCTCGCTCCCCCTCTACCCCTGGAAAATTCTCAGGAAGGAAAATTCCCTGACATCCTCCAGTCATGGAACCCGTAGTTTTGGACCTCTTTTGGACTCTAGGGCTGGTGGCTCAGAGGTTAAAGCGTGTGCCTCCAATGACAGAGACCCAGGTTCGATACCTGGGTAGGGAAGATCCTCTGGAGAAGGCAATGGCAATCCACTCCAGTAGTTTTGCCTGGAGAATCCCATGGACAGAGAAGCCTGGTAGGTTATAGTCCACGAGGTCGCAAAGAATCGGACACGACTGAGCGACTTCACCTTCACCTTCACCTTTAGGTTAGGAACCTAATTATCAGTCCATTTACTATCTGTTTGGGGTTTTGTTGGTTGTCATTGTTTGTTTGTTTTAATCAAGGGAGGAAGCAAGCCAGACCTCAGCCCACCCCACCCTAGGCTGCACAGCTCTGGGGCCCTACCAGTATTTAATAGCAAGTGACCAGCAAGCGCGTCCTCTGATGGGTGTGAGAGCAGCCTGGACCACACAGCACCTAAGCCCCCTGAGGCAGGTGCCCAGATCCACCTCCCAGCTCTGCAGCCCCCACTAGGCTGGATGGCCTGGGGCAAGCCCCATCCCTGATCTGAGTCGCCACTCTTCCCTGGTGAGGTTGTGATTAGACTTTTAAAGTCTTCCCAGACTCATCTGTTCATCCTGCTTTCACGGGGCATCTATCTGTCGTGTGCCAGTGCCGCTGCCGGGGGTCTAGCCATGGGCATGAGACACAAGTCCCCACCTCATGGAGCTGACACTCTGGGCAGGGAGGAGGCAGACAGCAAGTGATGAATACGATTGGTAAATCACATAATATGTTACAAAGGGGAGTGTGCTATGGGAAAAAGAAGAAGCACAGCAGCTTAAAAGAAGGTGAAAGCGCTGGGGGCTGGGAGGGAGGGTAGACTGAGCTCCATGTGGGCTGGTCAGGGGTATTTGGAGGTGACACTTGAGGCAAGGGACATCTTATACTCCACAAGCCTATGAATCACAGGGGTCTTGGCACCACTCTATTCCGTTAGGGGTCTCCTGGAGTCCCCATCTCTTCTTTTCCGTCCTTCTGAGTAGACTGAGCCCCAGCTCACCCAGTGGGTGATGATGGGGCCAGAAGACAGATCAGCCAAGTACCCAGCGGCAGTGAGTGATTTAGTACCGTCTTTATTCACACTCCGATATTTCACGGCTCCCGTGGCGCTGAAGGAATAAGTATGACCTTTTATTCTTCACTTTGCTTAAGACTCAAGGTCAGCAGCCCAGCTGTGATCTATTGGCTGCTCCCTCCACTGCCTTCTGTGAGCCAGGGAGCCCCAGGGCTGTCAGAGACTCACGGCACCCCCTCCCCGCCCCACAAGCCCCTGGCCCTCGGCACTAGGCCTGGGCCTTGCTTGGCCGAGGAGGCAGCAGCCACGGTGCTCCGGGGGATGACAGCTCACAGAGGGCAGAGACCGAGCCATAAATCTCCCTCCTCTCCCTGGAGCACCCCAGTCACCAGGGCTGAACTCACGACTTGGGTTTCCTTTCAGCCCTGGGAGGAGGCAGTCATGGTTCAAAGGGCTAGTCACACATTAGAATGCCCAGTGTACGGCCATCAGTTTATTTTAACATAAAGGAGTGAAAAGCCTGGCTGCCTCAGATGGAACCCTCCAGGCCTTCAGGCAGCCGAGGCCTCTTGCTCTCAAACAAGCCTGGCTTTGCTCGCCAGACACCACCAGGACTGCCTGGAAGTTCTTCCCCGTGTCTTAACTGAGACCCTCCCTGAAGCACCCCCCTTTCCTGCCTCTCCTCTAGGTTCCTCCTTATGTGTGCATGGGGGTGGAGGGGTGGTCTGGTCTGGTTCAGACTCCCCCTGTTTCCTCCTGGTGCTTCTGAGTGACCTCGGTTTGCTAATAGACCAGGGGGCTGGGAAGGAGAGGCTAGACTGTCTGGAAAGGAAATGTGGTCACCAATCTCTATTCTGAACACACCACCTGTGACCCCAAGACACTTGCCTTGCTCCTCTCCATCCTAACTCATGTCCTGGGAAGGAAAGGAAGGGTCAGGAGCTCTCTGGAGCACAGCCAACCTAGAGTTGAATTCTGGCTCTGACACTGTCAAGCTGGGAGACCTTAGGCGGATTACTTACCCTCTCTGATCCCAGAGATTCCTACCCTGTTAAGCGGTCTTAGGCGTAACAGCTGCCTCCCAGGGGTGGTGCGCATGCTCGGTGTCCTGAGAAGCACACAGCAAGCACTCAGATGCTAAGTATGTATTATCAAGGCCTCGAGGTGTAGGCTCCGGAGTCAAATCCCAGGTGGGGCACCTTGACCTCCTTGGGCCTCAGTTTTCTCATCAGGATCATAACAGCACTTTCTTCATTGGGATGTTGCAATAATTAAATGAGTTAATGAATGAACTTAGATGAGTACCTGGCTGTTTCTCAGAAAGGCAGGGTCTCACTCTCATTGTCATGGCTGGAGAAGAGACCGTCCACAACCACTCGGTACTTTTGACCTAACCCCCATCAACTGACTTTGCGACTTATAATTCCACTCACCACTGACCTGAGCGACCAGGGCTGTCCCGGTGGCCCAGATGGTAAAGAATCCGCCTGCAATGCAGGAGGCATGGGTTTAGTCCCTGGGTCAGGAAGAGCCCCTGGAGAAGGGAATGGCAACCCACTCCAGTATTCTTGCCTGGAGAATTCCATGGACAGGAGCCTGGCAGGCTACAGTCCATGGAGTTGCAGAATCGGACATGACCGAGTGACCAAGCACACACACACATGTGACCTTCAACCAAGTGCATACAAGGACTTGCAACATAAAAGCGTATGTAAAGCATGATGAGTAAATTTTTAAAATGTTTTATGGCAGATCAAAAGTCACTAAGAAGGCTTGAACTGGAGGACCCCAGGATGTTTGTTGTGATGCCCAAACACTGACCTCACTTATAATGCCCACATACCAACCAGGTGGCCACACATCCCTGGGGCCACTTCATCCTAGGAAGAACACAGCGAGGAGGGGGTGTGGGGGCTTCAGAACAGGTGAGGGGAGTGGCTTTGTAGGGCCACCTTGTTTGTGGGGAGTTGGATCAGAGGAGACCAGAGGGCCTGAGGTTGCCTTCAGATGCAGGGGCCCCGGGTCCATGAGGAACTGCCCCAGTCCACTCTGCTCTGGTCAGGCCGCATCCAGTTCCTGGATCCCATACATGCAGGAGGGCACGACCTGACATGCATCTGAAGCAAGGGACACACTCCAGTTCCCTTCTTGCTCCAGGGACAAACACGGCAGTCCTTTACCTGCAGTGCCACCCACATTTCTTCACTGATTGAACTCCTACTTGACCTTCTGGGTCACCTCCTTCAGGAAG
>SJYC01122425.1:0-38607 GCA_006408675.1 Madoqua kirkii | reverse complement strand
TCCAGTTCCCTTCTTGCCCAGGGACAAACACGGCAGTCCTTTACCTGCAGTGCCACCCACATTTCTTCACTGATTGAACTCCTACTTGACCTTCTGGGTCACCTCCTTCAGGAAGCCTTCTCTGACCTCCCCAGGATCTGCTCTTGCCAAGCCTCACCCAGCTTATCACAGCTATGGTGTCTGAATCAGCGACACAAGTATGCAGTCCTTTAATGCCTCCCTCGCTGGGAAATATGAGCTGCAGAAGGGTGAGGGTGTCCTGTTCCCAGCTATCTTCCCCACCAGTGGCCGAGACCTGGCATCATAAGCAGCAGATGAAAACCTCTAGAATGACTAAAAGTGAAAGGCAAAAGGGGAAGGCAGCAGGGAGGGAGGATCTTGAATTTAAAAAAACAAATAGTACTAGGTGAACCAGGAGAATTATCTGCAAAAATTAAATCTTGTGGAAGAAGAATGAGTTTTATGCCTGATGAGGATGAAGACAGAATCTAAGGTTAGGTGGTAGAGAGAAGTGAAGTTTGGGGCCTGTAAGAAAAAAGAAAACAAAACATCTCTCAACTTAAAGGCACCCAGCGGTGGTCTGGGCTCTTGAATAAAGAGGAGGGCAGGTTCTTGTGTCTGGAAGTTATCCCCCATGTGGGGCCAGTTAGCATTCCAAGAAGGTGGTAGGGGTGGGGGTGATGGGTAGGAAGGGTGGTGGGCATTGTAAGGATTGGTGAAGAAATGAGAAGGCGGGCCTGGATGACCTTGAACTGTCCCCTTTTCACTCTGGACTTTTTTCAGTCTATGGGAGTAGCAAGAACTACACCCATTTTGTCACAAAAGAGTTTTAAAGAATGAACAACCGAATTGGTTCCAAGACGTTGACTTCCCTCCCTCTCCCTGAACTCTCTCAAGCCCTTAGCAATATGTCCACACAAGGCAACTGGGCTTCAAGGTTTCCTAACGACCCGTTCCTGACCCTCCCTGCCGCCTCCTGCTAGAACCTCCACTGTGGCCTCTGTTATGTCTGTATCCTCTGTCAGTCCCAGAGGAAACCCCTGAGTGAGTATCTCCCATGACAGATGGAAAGAAACACACCTCTAACGGTGGAATGTCAGACCTCCTGATCGTACATGAAGGCAGTATTTCTGGGTGGGATTCTATTCGTAGGCCCCCTCCAGGAAAGATGAGGGACAATGGAGGGGCTCCTCTCCTGACCTCAGGAGGGCGGGCTCCACCCACTCACTTTTGCTGCAGGACCGAAGCTTCTTTCCAGCCTCCCTGCCAGAGGGAAAGGACTGCGGAGCACCGGCCTAGCCAACCTGGGAATTTTCAAAGCCTCCCTGTTCCACACAGGCCTTTCTTTGATCGACAATCAAAGCTTGAGGGAAAAACAGCCTTTGGAAGCAGCCCCTGGCAATGGCTCACAGGCAGTGGCATTCTGACGGGTGGTAAAAATATCTCTCTGGTGTTCAGTGCCGGCTGTTACCACCGTCGCAGTTTCCAAGATCTGTCTCCATGCCCAGGGCCTCAGCAGCCTCCTCACCTGTCCACACACACACACTCCAGGAGCCAGAGCACAGGTCACCTAGCCCCTGACCACCAGCCACCCTCAAACCCTCAAGGGCCGCCCCAATCGTTGCAGCCAGGCACCAGCAAAAACGCTCTTAAAAGCCACTAGAGAGGGAGATTTAGTCTCAGAAATACTGCAGCACACGCCTAATGAGCTAATTAAATAGGAGCATAAATAATTACTCCCCTATCAGAGTGAGAGGACTTGTGGGGAGAGGGCGGGGTGCTGACTGGAGGAGCTGGGAGAGTGATGGGTGAGCTGTGATGCTCTGGAGGGGGAGATGGGAAACTCCTGTCTCCGTCGTGCCTGTGGGCTGGGCCTCGGGGAGGTTCCCGGGCCAGGCAGACACAGCTCCAAGGATTCTACCAGAAAAGTCATCACAAGATGCCATTTTGTTTCCTTCCTGAGTCTTTCCTGCTCACTCACATCCCTGCACCCTGACCTCCCTCCCACTATCATAACAAGCCCAGGAGGGGAAATTTCGTGGAAGTGATCCTTCTCCCATTTATGGATATAGGCATTAAGGAGCAGGAGGGTCTCAAGACATAGCTAAGACTCCAACAACCATGGTGTACCTGGTTTCCCTGCTTCCGCCCCTGCCCGCTGTGGTCTCCAGATTCTGTAGTCAACCAGAATTGTCTTTCTTAATCACATCATGCCACTCTCCTGTGCTCATCCCCACGATGACTCCCATCTCATCCCACATAAGTCCAAGGCCTCGCCATGGCCTGTGAGGCCCTACCTGATCCAGCCGCATCCAGTTCTCTGACCTCACTCACTGTCACTCTCCCTCCAGACGCAGTGGAGTCTGGCTGCGTCTCCCAACAGGACAAGGACATCCTACCCCAGGGCCTTTGTCGTTGCTGTTTCCTCACTGCCTGCTCTTCTCTCACTCCATTCCCGTCTCCGCTCCAATATCACTCTTTAGAAAGGGCGTCTCTGGCCACCCATATACAACAGCGCTCCCCAGTGCACCGTTACACTACTTGTTTCTTTTCCTAGCGCACATTTAAAATTTTTCATCCCTCTCCTCCATAAGAACATAAGCTCCTTGTCGACCAAGGCTTTGCCTATTTTGTTCTAACGCTATGGTCTTGAGTAGATTCTACCCCAAAGCCCACACTCAGCAAGTGTTTACTGGTTGAATACATAAAAACCCTGGATACCAAGAGTCAAAGTGCAGTTTGTGCCTAGACCATCCAGTTCCAAATCAGGAGTTTTTCCATCACAGGTCGTTTCTCCCCTCAGAGCTTGACACTGGCTCCCCACGGCCAAAAGGAGAAAGCCTGATCAGGACTGCTACAAAATCTAGCTTCACCACCTCCAAGCTGGGAAATCTTGTAAGTCATGATGCCTTCCTAGCCTTCAGAGTCTTCATCCATCAAATGGCAATGCCATAGGCTTAAAGCACCACATAAGAAGATGAAATACACTGCTGCTGCTGCTAAGTCACTTCAGTCATGTCTGAATCTGTGCAGCCCCATAGATGGCAGCCCACCAGGCTCCCCCATCCTTGAGATTCTCCAGGCAAGAACACTGGAGTGGGTTGCCATTTCCTTCTCCAATGCATGAAAGTGAAAAGTGAAAGTGAAGTTGGTCAGTCATGTCTGACTCTTAGCAACCCCATGGACCTCAGCCTACCAGGCTCCTCTGTCCATGGGATTTTCCAGGCAAGAGTACTGGAGTGGGGTGCACATTGCCTTCTCCAAATGAAATACACAGCACATCTTTAAAACAATACCTGGAATGTAGTTCAGTTCAGTTCAGTCACTCAGTCGTGTCTGACTCTTTGCGACTCCATTAATCATAGCACGGAATGTAGTTAGGGCTCAGTAAATATAGCTACTGTGTGTGACACTCCAGGCCACCCACAGTCTACTCTCTTCCATTCTCTCTGAACAAACCTCTTATTGTTTCCATAGACCAGAGGGTATCAAAAAGTGGCCCCGGATGGACAGCATCAGCACCACTGGGAGAATATGTTAAAATTGTAGATTCTCAGACCTCACTCCAGACCGAATGGGTCAGGAACCCAGAAGGGTACGACCCTGCATTGCTGTGCTAACAGTGCTAAGTTTGGTAGGTGATTCTGATGTGTGCTCAAGTTTGAGACCCACTGCACTAGAGATCGGAGAAGGCAATGGCACCCCACTCCAGTACTCTTGCCTGGAGAATCCCTTGGACAGATGAGCCTGGTAGGCTCCAGTCCATGGGGTCGCTAAGAGTCGGGCACAACTGAGAGACTTCACTTTTACTTTTCACTTTCATGCATTGGAGAAGGAAATAGCAATCCACTCCAGTGTTCTTGCCTGGAGAATTTCAGAGATGGGGGAGCCTGGTGGGCTGCCGTCTATGGGGTTAAACAGAATCGGGCACGACTGAAGCGCCTTAGCAGCAGCAGCAGCAGCATCACTAGAGATAGCGTTTCCACCAAATAAGCCAGGTGTGGTAGACTGAGCTGTTGAACCTATTCCTTCACTTCTCTTTAATTGGGCTTTCTTGGTTGTTTAGTGGTAAAGAATCCACTTGCAATGCAGGAGATGCAGGTCTGATCCCTGGGTCAGGAAGATCCCCTGGGTAAAGGAAATGGCAACCCACTCCAGTCTTCTTGCCTGGAGAATCCCATGGACAGAGGAGCCTGGTAGGTTACAGTCCATGGGGTCACAAAAAAGTCAGATATGACTGAGCAACTAAATACCAATAAAATGAAATCTCCACAGTCTTGCCATGGCCTGACCGTGGGTGATGTGCACGCCCTGCCTCTTGACTTCGGGCTTGGCCTTGTAACTTATTTTGCCCCATGAGATTTAGCCAGTGTAATGCCAGCAGAGGCTTGATGTTTGCTTCTTCACTTGCCCTATTCATTTATGCTATCACCATGAGAAAAACATACTCTGGATGACCACTGCCCCCATACCTGGGCTCCAGAACAAAATACATGGAGAAGATTTAAACCAGACTTGGAGCCTGGAGCCTAGCCCAGCTGAGACCCAGTGAATTCCAACCAACCTACACACCCACAAGGAAGAAGGTTCAATAGGCTGTAAACTACTGAGATTTTGGGCTTGTCACCCAGCATTATTATTGTGGAAGCACTGACTAATACACCAGGGTTTTCAGGGGTCTTGACCAGGTCTGATCATTCCTTCCTTGGCCTCTTTCTTATTGGTTCCACCTAAAACAGCTAACCCCTCCGCTCTTCCTTCCAAATCCCACCTACTCCCCAGGACACAGCTTATAGCCCACTCCACCTACTTCCAGAAGCTCTGCCCACCCAGCCACAGAACACACCCCTCCTCACCCAGGCTTGTGAATGCATTTCCATTGGCTCATGAAAAAGCTCAAGTAGATCAACTTCACCAAGCCATTCATTGACATTTTCACCTTTTAGGTGGTCAATTACTAAACTGAACAGCCCCCTAACTTAGTATCATCACTAATGAGTTACCTGGTTAGAAGGTTAAGTGTTTAATAGTTCTGGGTGACATTTAATTTCTGAACAGGTACTTTCTTGACAAGACAATAGAAGTGGAGTCCCCACATCTGGACCCATACCCCACCACCACCACCCAGCATCAGCACTGCAGCCTCAGCGCAAGTGGGAGGCCATCTCTGGAGCCCACCCCAGCTAGAAATAGCTCTCCTTTGTAAATAGTTAAGAGCTTATTCATCCGCGTTGCACGTCTCCGTGGCCCCGCTCTCACCCTGGGCTGGCACATCACAGTCTGTGGTTCTGTGTGATCCTGCTTGCTCACCACCCCCCACCACCTCTGAGGTTCTGAAGATGATGGGCGTTAATTTGACTTCACGTCTGGAGCCCTTCTGTCACCCACAGGGTGCCCACTCTCATCACACACACACTTGCCAGATCATAGGTCTAATTGGCAAAGACTCAGACATCCCCCTCGGCTTCTTTCTCTGTCTCAGCGTCTCTAGGGATGAGAAAAGAGCGTTTTCTCACCCAGAGCAGAAAAGCAGCCCAGATCATCTCCCTTCCCCAGGCTGGATTCAGCTACACGTGCAGGCTGCTGGCTCCTGGGATGGTGTGGGCAGGTAGGTGCCAAGAGATGTGAACGACACTGATGCTTTCACCCACAGAGCTCTCTGGGGCTGCACACCAGCCAGACATCCATCCTCCTCTCCTGACTCCCCAGCAGATCCCTGACTTTATTTGGGAAAGCAACATGTCTGAACAAACAGCCAACTGTCTCAGCCTCTGATGCAGACTGAGGAAATACAATGGATAGAAGTGGGAGTCATGGGGTGGGATTCCTGGGGAACTCTTTCAGTGGGCTGACTCAGGGGCTTTTCTGGCAGTTTTTCATGGTTAAGACTTCACCTTTCAATGCAGGGCTTGTGGGTTCAATCCCTGGTTGCAGAGCTAAGATCCCACATGCCTCCCAGCCAATAAAAAAAAAAAAAAAAAAAACCTAACATAAAACAGAAGCAGTATTGTAACAAGTTCAATAAAGACTTTCAAACACTAAATAAATAAAGGGGCTGACTCATCTGAAAGGTTGGTGCCTGTCTTCCTTCACCTGGCTTTCCTGGGAGCAGACTCTAAGACAAAGATTTGAGTGCCAATAGTTTATCTGGGACCAGGACTCTCTTCTTTGGGGGAAGAAGGTCCATACAGGGTAGGTGTGTCGCTAAGCATGTTACCATTGTGAGCAATCTGGGTTCAGTCGTATCGGGACCCTCTGAGGGACTGCATAGATTACGCTTCAGCTGTCTTTCTTCCCCACCTAGGGGAGGATGCTGGAGTGTCAATCCTCCCTAGCATATGGGGCTGCTTCTGGGGACATCAGCTTTCCTCCACTTCAGCAGCCCTCTCTGTGGGCTGGGCATGCAGGAGGAAGTCCTGGGGGGGAAGGGTCAGTGAGCACAGAGGCAGAGAGCCACATGTTAAAGGTTGTGCAATTTGAGAAGGAGCCTCAGTCCCTGAGGTCCATGGAACTCCCATGCTAGCCCTGAGCACCAGCCCTCTGGAATTCCATTACATGACAGAAACAAATCACCAGTTTGGTCAAACCGCTATAGTCAGACCTTTGTGATAAGAAGCACTTCACACTGTCCGAAGCTGCTCTTCTTCACGCCTTACATCTCTTCCCATTTCACAACACCTTTGGGAGTCACTAGCATCCCCATTCTGCAGATGAGAAGCCTGAGGCTCAGAGAAGGAAAGGGAGGGGAGATGAGAGCCCATGTCTGGAGTCCCTGATTCTAGCCCCCTGGTATTTATCACTCAGCCTCAGCCAAAGGGCAAGAAAAATGACTCCAGCAACTAAAATGCACAAAGTGCTTTTG
Source organism: Madoqua kirkii (assembly GCA_006408675.1). Taxonomy (NCBI): domain Eukaryota; kingdom Metazoa; phylum Chordata; class Mammalia; order Artiodactyla; family Bovidae; genus Madoqua; species Madoqua kirkii. The sequence goes on along the minus strand of SJYC01122425.1, from coordinate 31,745 downwards.
TTTCCTAAATGTTTCACATACTTTATCTCTTTGGAGATGACCCTGTTTGAAAGAGTTTATATTTCAATATTAGAGATGAAACAAAGTCTCAGAGAGGTGAGATGATAAAGGCATGGGAGAGCCGGGATGGGAGCCCGGTCTGCTGACTTCTCTCACCAGAAGTTCAGAAACCAGAGCCCCAGCTGTGGGATTTATAGCAGCTCACCTCCCAGCAATGCCCACTCCCCAGGCACAAGGGCCCCACGTGGAACACACATCAGAGTCGCTGGGGGAGTTTTAAAAACACGGATGCTTGGGCCCCACCTGAAGCTAGTTTGCGATCTCCTGGAGACAGGATGCAGCTCCCCATGGAATCCAGCACAAACCAGGCTTGGTGAACACCAAGGTGATGGGAAACCTCAGGTTCGGTGTCAGAAAGCCTAGGTTTCACACCTGCCTGACTCCCAGCTCTCCTGGAGCTGCTATGAGGCTGAAAGGAGCTGACTTTCTGGTTCTCCCTTCACTACAAGGGGGAAAAGCCACATTCCAGAAGAAAAGCAGGCTGGATACACACTGTAATAACTTTACTCCTGTTAATTTTTCTCTCTTCAGATATGTCTTCAGACAGAACTTTTTGAGAATAGAGGGAATGACACGTAGAGAATTTAGTCACCTCTGAACTGATGCTCTGAAGGTTTTGCCTCTGAGTGGTGCTCATCTTGTGTGGTGCAAGAGCGGCAGGATGAGAAAGCAGTGATGTGATTTGAGATGCTCCTGGAAGGCACCCCTGAAAAATGTCTCTCCTATGCTGAAACCTGCTCTGGGCTTTGAAATTGCACCCTTAGAGATTCAGTCTTTTGTGTCTCTCAGAGTTTCCAATTGAACTACAAATATTTCTGAAAGGGATTATGTCTTACACTTTGATCTCTTAAAACATGATCAGATTGTTTTCCCAGTTTACAGCTCTCTTGGAGTAAGTTTTGAAGAATGGAGCCACAAGAAGAAGCCTGGAGAAACAAGGACAGGAAGAGGGGGCTAAGTAGGGAAAGTTGTCAGGCTCCTAATAACAGTAAGTACTGACATGTTTCTGATACTTCATAGTTGACCATGTAAATGCGCTTCCAAATATATGATCTCATTCAGTTCATGCCACTATTGGTATAAATATGAGAGTGGCTTAGTGATTTGCCCATGACCCCGGGACTAGTAAATGGTAGAGTTGGGGTGCAAACTCAGGTTCTAGAAGTGCAATATTACTGGCAGTGCATTTGGCCTAGCTTTAAAAAAACTAGATTTCCCAGCCTCCCTTGCAGACAGATAGAGCCAAAAGAGATAGAAGCAGAAGTTACTGGAGGGAGAACCTCCCCTCCTTTGCCCTCTTATCCTTCTGCTTTTCATCTTTCCGACTGTATAAAAAGGAGATGTGATAGCTAGCAGGCCAGCAGCCATTTCTCACCATAAGGAAACCTTAAAGACAGAATCTGTGTGCTGAGGATGGCTGAGCAGAAAGGTGGGAGCTGGGTCCTTGGTGGTCAGGCTGCCCATAAACCCAGACTAAACTCCCTTCCACTGACTTCTTTTACACAAGAGACATAAACCCTTATGAATTTAAATCTCTTTTGGTTGAGTTTTCTGTTCATCCTAATTGCTATGGCTAGGCCTTAGAAATGTGAGGAAAGCAACTAAAACTGGAAGAGAAAATCTCAGCAGCCTCCCAGTGAATTACCCCATCCTTCTGATAGAAGAAGTCACAGTTGGTGTCCCTCAGCCCAAGTCTACAGCCTTAAGGAAAACTCCTAGGGATATTAGTGAGAAGTTTCACACAGCATGTACCTGGTATTGGACGTGGGCATGATATTTCTAGTCTTTGCTTTGTGGAACCTTGGGAAATCTCAATTCATTAAAGACTCAGTTTCATGAGCTATAAAATGGGTATAATATTTTTCTTGGCCATCCCTGCTTGTTGATGTCAGATTTCAATAGTCAAACAGTGTAAAAAAATATAAAATCCAAGGCAGGCTGATTTTGGCTCTAACCAGGGAGTTCCTGGGAATCTTTCTGCCCCAGTCACCCCATCTTTCTCCTTTACACATTATTTTCCCTGACAGTGGGGTCCAATCCAACCTTTCAGTAGAAGCTGAGATGTCTGTGGAAGCAGCTGAATCAAAGAACCCTCCCCATGCATAGATGGGAGCTCTTATATCTGGTATGGCCCTCCCTGGCTTCCTTGGTGGATCAGATGGTAAAGAATCTGCCTGCAATGCAGGAGACTGAGTTCAGTCCCTGGGTTGGGAAGATTCCCTAGAGAAGGGAATGACTATCCACTCCAGTATTCTTACCTAGAGAATTCCACGGACAGAGACACCTGGTGGGCTATACATAGACCATGGGGTTACAAAAAGTTGGACACGACTGAGTGACTAACACTATAGGGAGCATCCTCCCCAGAAGTTTCTCCCCATATCCACAGGATCATAGGTTCATTAGTAAATTTCCCTCTACCCTTTTGTGGAGTCCTAATTTGCTGCACGTTCATGGGGTAGGGGGCAGGGGCAATCTCCACTGGGGTACTGATTCAAAATGAGGGAGTAGGCAGATTGAATCTGCCTTATTTTTTCCCTAGATGTGAGACAGGCCAACAGTAATAATAATAATAATAATAAAATGCCCCACTGTAGCCCTGCAAAACTCAATAAAGTGAGTTCAAGATGGGATTATGTCATGGAGGAATATGGTACGGGAAGGAGGTTAAAGATAAAGTGCAGCGGGTCATAGAATGGCTACTGTCTTCCACCATCTTCAGGGTCTCTTGCCTCATAAGCCCTCACTTTTGCTACGTGGAGATGATGACAGCAGAACAAGCCTCACGAAGACAAGGCTGCATCCTGGCTAATTCCATGCTGTGCTTTAGAAGTACGCTGGCTGTTCCCCTGGCCCTCCTGGGGACTGTTCCAACATCACACCTGGTGACAGATGTTCTTGATGACTCTTAGAGACAAGTGTTTGTGAATGTCACTTGGACTGATAATGACATGCGGGGCACTTACCTACCATGTCATACCAGGGATGGGGCACAGCTGGGATGGACTGTTGCTCTCTCCTTGGGGAGGGGAGGCCCCCTTCTTTCTGACTCCCCTCTCCCAGCCTTCTTCCTCTCATTGACTCCCCCACCTCTGACACTGTCCCCATGAATGCTGATCACTTCCTGAAAGGGCAGGCCCTGGGCCTGACAGACACAGGAGTCAGTTTTCCCCAGTCACCTTGTCCCACTTGTGGACTCTCTGTGTCTAGTGTGACCCAGAGCTGCCTGCAGGGCTCAGTCATGGGTACTCAGGGAAGGCAAATGCCTTGGGCAGCTACTGCTGCTAAGTTGCTTCAGTCGTGTCCGACTCTGCGTGACCCTATAGACGGCAGCCCACCAGGCTCCCTCGTCCCTGAGATTTTCTAAGCAAGAACACTGGAGTGGGTTGCCATTTCCTTCTCCAATGCATGAAAGAGAAAGTGAAGTCGCTCAGTCGTGTCTGATCCTTAGCAACCCCATGGACTGCAGCCTTCCAGGCGCCTCTGTCCATGGGATTTTCCAGGCAAGAGTACTGGAGTGGGGTGCCATTGGAAGGTCAACAAAAACCCTTAGATAATTAGAGAGCTAATCATCTGATAATAAAAATTAAAAAAAAAAAAAGCAAGACACTATTTCACAGCCAAATTCAAATCCTGAGTTATCCAGGTCTGGGATTAACCAGGCCTCTGCTTCCCCTTCCTGGTATGTAGATTGTTGTTTGTCATTGTTCAGTCGCTAATCATATCTGACTCTTTTTCAACCCCATGGATGATAGCCGACCAGGATTCTCTGTCCATTGGATTTCCCAGGCAAATCAACTGGAATAGGTTGCCATTTCCTTTCCCAGGGGATCTTCCTGATCCAGGGATCAAACCTGCATCTCCTGAACTGTCAGCAGATTCTTTACTGCCGAGCTGCCAGGGAAGCCTGGGTATATAGACTAGAAGCTGATGGTCCACACACAGCTCCCAGCTGCCAGGGTTTCTGCAGGCCCGTGGTGTCAGTCAGTGGTCACCTGTCAATGACATGTCCAATCTGGCTGGACAATTAAGGCTCCACCAAGGTCCCTGTCTGTGACCTCAGGCCCTGGGCTCAAACCCCTATGAGACAGGGCACCCGAACCCTGGGAGGCAAGATGCCATGTGACCCAACTGGCAAAAGCAGGTGGATTTAGCTACTGTGATAACCATATTGTCTTGATCATGGGATAATAAGCCTTAAACAGAGTCACAGACCATCAGGGTGGGATCCTTAAGCCAAATGTTCCGGTCAGGCTGCCCATTGGGCATCCCTGGTGTGGGGTCAGCTTGAATCATCCTGGTTGTTTTGTGTGCTGTCAGGCAGCCCTGATGTTCACTTCCATTCTGTTCGGTTCACCAGATATTGACCCACTAGCTGTCGTGGGCCAGGTCCCGCTAGGAGTGGGGCATACGGAGATGTGAGTACGCATGAGTGGCACATGTTAGAGAGGAAGAAAGATACAAGCCAAGTCATTCTGCAGCCAGATGGAGAGCAAAGAGAGAAGCATGTACAGGTGCTGCTACTGGAATTTTTTTGTTTGCCCTGATGTTCACTTCCATTCTGTTCGGTTCACCAGATATTGACCCACTAGCTGTCGTGGGCCAGGTCCCGCTAGGAGTGGGGCATACGGAGATGTGAGTACGCATGAGTGGCACATGTTAGAGAGGAAGAAAGATACAAGCCAAGTCATTCTGCAGCCAGATGGAGAGCAAAGAAAGAAGCATGTACAGGTGCTGCTATTGGAATTTTTTTGTTGTAATGGGCCGATGCCTGCTTTAGAGTGTGTGTGTGTGTGTGTGTGTGTGTGTGTGTGTGTGTGTGTGTTCTCTTCTACTCGTACGTTCTGTGAATAAATTAAGGGATATAGGACTTCTTTCCCCAATCCTGTCATCATCAACCTTTGCCCATCTCACAAGATTCTAGAATCCCATTCTCATCAGTGGATCTCTGAACATATTGCCACTGGTGAAGATAATCTCGGAATCTGTCTTCCTGTAGTAAATGTGTTACAGCTCTGCTCTGACCAGCTCAAAATGACTCAGTGGTTAAAATCGTCAACCTCTCATGATCTCAGCACTTGACTTCTGTTAACACAGCCCCCAATTACAGGAGTCTTTTGGCAGCTCCATCACTTTTCAGCCACAGCATCCTTGAGATCAGCTACAACTCTGAGCTGATGCCACACAAAATTCCCATCAAGCCAGATTTTCTTCATTTTGAACTATGGCAGCTGAGTTTTTGAACCAAAAAGAATATATATTTTCTGTGTCGTTATTCATGTCAATAAGAAAATATTCTGAGCAGCACAGAAGGGGGCAGATATGAAGGTACAAGCCAGAGGCTTTCTCCCATGTGCACAGCAATTTGGTAAGCAATCTGGCCCCAGATCACCGGGCTGAGCTCTCTGCGCTGTACAGCAGCTTCCCACTAGCTGTCTCTCTACACATGGTAGAGTATATTGTGTCAGTGGGGGTGGGGTGGGAGGGAGGCTCACGAGGGAACATATATATACTTATAGGCGACTCACCCTGTCGCATGGCAGAAACTGACACAACATTGTAAAGCCATTATTCTCCAATTAAAACTAAATTTTTGGAAAAAAGGAACTAAAATTAACCTGGTTGACCAGTTATAAGTTCATTTCACAGTTTACGCATCTCCGTTTTGGCCCAAACTCAGGGTGGGGTTTTTGTCAACTGTCCTTTACAGTTGCGATGCACTCTGTTTACGGTGGTGAGTCTCAGCCACTGGAAACCCACTAGGATGTTTTCCATCAGCCTCTATCACCCCAGAGGTTCTGGTCCACCTCCCCAATGGAGACGCATGGGGATCAATGTGTCTCGTGGAGAGAATCTCGTGTCAGGAGGGATGTCACTGGGAAGGGCTGTCCTTGTGAATGATGAGGGAGGCAGATGAAAAGAACTACTGGGTCACAAAATAGTGAATATAACATAAGAGGGACTCACAGATATAGAGAATAGACTGGTGGTTATACCAGTTGGGCAGAGGGGCAAGATTGGGATAGGGGATTAAGAAGATTAAAGATTTAAAGATGAAGAATAATTTAAACTATTATGTTTAAAATAAATAAGCTACAACGATGCATTACAACACAGGGAATATAGCCAGTATTTTGCAGGAGCTATAAATGGAATATAACCTTTAAAAACTGTGAATCACTATGTTGTACATCTGTAAATTATGTACATCAACTATACTTCAATTAAACCATGAAAAAGAAAAAGAACTGGGTCATGGTGTCCCCTGAAGACAGCTCAATACCTGGGCATCATTTGGCCCCTTGGGAGTCCTTGTGGGGTTCTGGCAATCGGCATTCTTTGCCAAGGGCTTACAGCCATCTGTTGAGCAATCCTTTCTGGAATTTCGAATGTCCACGCCCAGCTAGCATCCTATGGTTTATATGAGTCTAGTCTTCAAAAACAGAGTATCTGCACTTTTCCCATCTCGGGCACTCCTCTTTCTGTCCCTGCTGTCTCAAGCTCACTCCCACGGGCTTGGAACCTTGGCTTGTATCCTCTAGTCCTGGGGCGTGACCCTTGGTGCCTGGGGACCAGAACAAACGCAGGGCGGTATGACGTGTCTCTGTTGGCCTCAGTCCCTCCCTGAGTATTGGTTTTGCCCTTTCCACATGGCCTGGATTCAAGTTCTGTCTCTGAAATCTTGAGCCAGTTTCTTATATGGGAAGTGGAATAATGGTAGTTCTCAACCCCCGGGGTTTTGGGAAAACTGTCGAGTTCATATGTATAAAGTCTTCAGAATAGTGCCTGGTTCAAACAAGCTCTTTACGCAAATTTGTACCATTACTGCTGTGGCTGTTCTTGCCGGGGAAAGGGAGGCGATTTGGAAACTGTGGCTCTGCCTGCTGCTGTTGTCTAGTCTCCCTGCAGCCTCCTTCTCAGCCAGCAGGTTTGTCCTTCCTGCAACAAACATGGATTAAAAGCCCTGCCGTGAGCATCTTTGTATCAAATATTGTTGTTGTTTAGTCACTCAGTCCTGTCCAACTCTTTGCGATCCCATGGACTGCAGAACACCAGGTTTTCCTGTCCTTCACCATCTCCCACAGTTTGCTCAAACTCATGTCCATTGAGTCAGTGATTCCATCAAACCATCTCCTCCTCTGTCATCCCCTTCTCCTCCTGCTTTCAACCTTACCCAGCATAAGGGTCTTTTCCAATGAGTCAGCTCTTTCCATTAGGCGGCCGAAGTATTGGAATTTCAGCTTCAGCATCAGTCTTTCCAATGAACATTCAGGGTTGATTTCCTTTAGGATTACTAGTTTGATCTCCTTGCTGTCCAAGAGACTCTCAGGAGTCTTCTTTAGCACTGCAGTTTGAAAGCTTCAGCTCTTTGGTGCTCAGCCTTCTTCATGGTCCAACTCTCACATCCATACATGACTACTGGAAAAACCATAGCTTTGACTACACAGGCCTTTGTCAGCAAAGTGATGTCTCTGCTCTTTAACATGCTGTCTAGGTTTGTCATAGCTTTTCTTCCAAGGAGCAAGTGTTTTTTAAATTCATGGCTGCAGTCACTATCCACAGTGATTCTGGAGTCTAAGAAAATAAAATCTGTCACTGTTTCCACTTTTTCCCCATTTATTTGCCATGAAGTGATGGGACTGGATGCCATGATCATAGTTTTTTGAGTGCTGTCATATTCATCTTCGGGTAGAAACCTTTCTGCCCCTTGTGTGAACACGTCGCTGTTGAAGGCTGAGCATATCACAGAGCCACTGTGCAGCCCGACTGGTGTCTCTTCTTTCCTGTGGGGACAGTTTGCTTTCTAAAAACCTACTGCTCTTCCTTGGAGTCTCGAATTTGTCCTAACAGCCAGTTGTACTGTAAGGACAAAGGCAGAATGGCCACGGTGGCTGAATTTCGGAACTGAAGTCAGGGGCGCGAGCTTGGGAGAGTTTAATTCTCTTGGTCTTTTATACTTCCTGGTATGTCCAGGAAAATGAAATGAGATACTTACTTCTTGGAAAGCTAAGTGTAAAACCCACAGTAAGCTCGCAAAAATGCTGTCTAGTGATTGCTGTTACTATTAACTGGCTACAGACACACACTGGTCTTTTCCTTTAAATTTTGGAAATCCGGCTTCTTAAAAATTGAGCTGTGTGTCTAACCTTCCTCTTCTCTATGACCCCAGGATGGCAGAGAAGATAATGATCTCACACTCACCATTACTGTTACTCCTACCCCTATTGCTAATAACAACAACAATAATCACTTGTATTGACTAAACACTTACTACGTGCCTGCATGATTCAGAAACCTTTCCATGATGTTTCTCTTCTAATCTTCAAGACTTCAATAAGGGGAAGTCAGCACTGTTATCTGCATTTTTTTCCCCTGAGCTTCCTGATGCTTCCATTTACTTTTCTTTATTGCACTTTGCTTATTACACTTGGCAAATGCTGTATTTTTTACAAATTGAAGATTTGAGGCAATGCTGCACTGAAGAAGTCTATAGGTGATGTTTTTCTAACAGCATTTTCTCACTTCATGTCACACTTTTCTCTATGTCACACTTTGGTACTTCTCTCACAATTTCAAAATTTTTTCATTATTATTATATTTGTTATGGTGTCCGCGACCAGTGATCTTTGGTGTTACTACTATGATTCTCTGAAAGCTCAGATGATGGTTGGCATTTTTTAGCACTAAGGTATTTCTTAATTAAAGTATGTACATTGTTTTTTTAGACATAATGTTATTGCACATTTAATAGACTACAGTATAGCGGCAGCATAACCTTTATATGCACTGGGAAACCAAACAATTGATGTGGCTTGCTTTATTGCAATATTCGCCTTATTGCCATGGTCTGGAACCCAATCCAAAATATCTCCAAAGTCTGCCTATATTTCTATTTATAAAGCTAGTGTCTCCAAGATCTCAGTCACCAAATAAAAGTGGTTTGAATCCAGCTCTGAGTGACTTCAGAAGCATAACTCCGACCCCTCTTGGGGTCCTCCCAGGATTTCTGAGATGCCCCAGGGAGGGGCTCCATCTTGGCAGTCTTGGCTTTTTGCCACCTTGATGCCAGCATCTCTTCCCTTGCAAACTGCATTTCCTTTCATCCTATGCCTGTGTAGGCCTCGAGCTGGCAGCTTTTTGCCTTTACACTTTATATCAAAGTCAAAACCATATAATAAATTCACAAGTGAAGCAATATACTTATTTTCAAAAGGTCAACCTCACACACTATCAAAGAAATGCAAATTAAAACAAGTTCCATTTTTCACCTGTGAGATTGGCAAAAATGAAAGTAATTATATATCTATAATTGGCAAGGGTGTGGTCAAAGTGGGTACCTCTCATTGGTGAGAGGATAACTGTTTATATGCAATGTATAAAGATCATTATTTACTTATGAAACCAGTGACTCAACCCCTAGGAAAATAGGCTAAGGAAATCACTGAAGTTTTGCATAACTATATTTATGTAAAAAGATAAATCCATTGCTGCTTCACTGCTTTTTTCGCTTTTAATACTGAAAAATAGAAACAGCCTAAATGTCCAAAAATAAAAGATTGATTAAATAAATTATATTATAGCCAAATGAAAACTATTTTAATATCGTGAGAGCTAAGCAAGGTACAATGTTGAGTGGAAAGAATTAAGAAACAAAAGGACATATTAGATTGATCATGAGTATTGTTTTAAACTGAAATAAAACTTAGAGACTAAATGCTCTGGTTAACTGAGTGGTGGGATTACAGGCGATTATTCTCTATCTCTTTATCATTTTGTCAATGTTCCAAATTTTCTACAAAGACTTACTTTTGTAAGCAGAAAAATACATATGTATATTGCTTAATCTCACATGTATGTCACATATATAACAATATGCATTATTTAATTTCAAATATATATATATATGAATTCATATACTTCAGTTAAGTTCTACTGCTGTTTTCATTATATCCTGAGAAGGAAACTGCCCCCCAGACAAGCCACATATGTGACGCAAGGTAAGGGAAATTCCTTGGCTCCACCAGTGTCCACGGTGTTCCCACCCCCGATCTCATGAACTTCATTTGGTGAATAAATGCCTTTTTTCATCCACACCTTCCCATCCAGAGACCTATTCATCAAGTGAGAAAGTCAGAGCTGGAAGAAACCTCATCAATGGATCAAGGTTCTTGAGCTCTCTTGCACCATGGACCCTTCAGCGTCTGGTAAAGTCTATGGGATCCCTTTTCAGAATAATCATTTTGAATGCATAGGATAAAACACACAGGATTTCAAAAGAAGCCATACATTCCTTGAGCTGTAAGACTCTAAGCCATATCTGTCATGTTTAACACAAGCAGGAATCTGGCTGCAAAGGAAACACACCTGTGCTCAGATGCTGACCATCATCAGGGATCCATTAGCTTGGATCCATCATCTGACAGAGCCTTCCTTCTGAACAACATAAGCAGTTCTATTGCAGCTTTTGAGTCTTCACCTCCTTCTACCAGCCTAAGAAATGACCCTTTGATCCAACAGATCAACACTATTGTCTCCATTTTATAGATGAAAAGACTGACTCCTGGAGAGGTCAGGACAGCTGGGCAGGATGACCTAATATCCACTGGCTCACATGACCTGCTCTGGTTAATCAGAGCTCATCCAGGACTTTGGCGGAACAACTGGGACAGGGAGGCTCTTCTTCTAGGGCTGCCCAGAGGAAAGAGGTGCGTGACGGTGAAGGCAAACCCAGAAGAAAACGAAACTTAGGGAAGCAAAGAAACTGAGTGCAGGGTGCTTGCGGGCCCTTTGATCTAGCTGGGTCTGAGGCAGGATGCTGAGTTTCAGTTACCTCTGCCTTTTTCTTCTTCAGCCAGTGTGGGCTTCCCTGGTGGGTTACACAGTAAACAATTTGCCTGCAGTGCAGAAGACTCACGGTTGGAAAGATCCCCTGGTGAAGGGAATGGCTATCCACCAGTATTCTTGGAGAATTCCAAGGACAAAGGAGTCTGGTGTCTATAGTCCATGGGGTTCCAAAGACCTGGACACAACGGAGCAACTAACAGTTTCACTTTCACCCACAGACTAAGTCAAGCGTGGATTATCCCCATTTTACAGATGAGGAAAACTGAGGCGAGGCAAGAGAATTAAATGATTAGCAAATGGCAGAGTGATGATCTGAATTCTACACTTCCTTACCTTAACCGTGACTGCCTATAAATCTAGGTGAAGGCCAGATTCATCCTTCATTGGAGGAGTCAGATCCTCTGGCCAAGAGATCTCCTTATTTTTATTGTGTGTCCTCCATCTAAGGCTCAAATGTGGCTGATTCATGTTGGCTGATGTATGACAAAACCATCACAATATTGTAAAATAATTACCCTCCAATTAAAATAATTAATTTTTAAAAAAAGAAGAAGAAAACTCAGAGCTCATAGTCATTGAGACCACCTAGCACCGCCAGATCTCTGGGAGGCACCGTCCTCCCACATACACATCTCTTCAGGCTGCACATGTAGGGCACCCTCTCCTTAAACTTGTACATAATGTTCATTCTATTTCCTCTCTCCTGCACAAATGGCACAGTTTGTCCCTGGAATCGCACAAACACCTCTAGGGGGTAGCCCCGGCTCACCTGTAAATCAGTACCTCATCGTCGGAGCAGTTGTACTGCAGCTGGTACATTTTCACCCGCGGGGCAGACTTGCTGACCGACCACTTGACCAGGGCCGAGGTGGTGGTCACGTCGGACACCAGCACAGCCCGTTCCGGGGGGCTTTTGGGAGGCTCCCCGCCCCCACTTCCTCCACCTCCACGGCTGGTCTTGCTGGAGCCGGTGATGTCCGAGAGGCGGGACTTAGGGGGCGCCGCCCGGCTGGTGCTGTTGCTGAGGTGCGGCAGCTGGACGATGGAGACCTCCACCGTGGCCGTGGCCTCCCCAGCGGCGTTGGCGGCGATGCAGGTGAAGGCACCGCTGTCCTGAGACGTGGTGATGAGGATGTCCAGGGTGCCATTGTCATACACGGCGGTTCTGGAGGAGTTCCCCACCAGGCGGTCATCGGGGGCCACCCAGTGGATGAGGGGGCTGGGGTCCCCGATGGCCTTGCACTTGAGCGTGGCTGCCTGGCCCTCCAGGACAAGCAGCTTGTGCGTGTGCTGCGTGATGAGCGGCGGTTCGCACACAAACTCCTCTTCGCGCACGTGCCAGAAGTAGCGGCCCTTGAGGCTCCCCGGGGAGCCGCACGTCTCCAGGTCATCGTCCCGCTCCAGCCTGCGGAGCCAGAGAAGCTCGCAGTTACAGTGCAGCGGGTTGCCCCCGAAACTAAAGGACAAGGGTGGGGCGAAGGGCGTGGCAGTCAGAGCCGAGGCCTGGGAGCGGGCGAAGATGGGGTCTGGGGGCAGCTTCTGCAACCGGTTGAGGTGAGGTCCAGGCGGGCCAGTTTCTGCAGGTCGGCGAAGGTGCCCTCGGCGATGTGGTCCAGCAGGTTGTGGTCGAGGCTCAGCTGGTGCAGGTTGATCATGCGCCGCACAGAGCCCCAGGGCAGCCCGTGGAGGTTGTTGTAGGAGAGGTCCAAGTCCTCCAGCGTCAGCAGGAAGTCCTCGAAGGCCTCGTCGGCGATGCCGCCCAGCTGGTTGTTGTTCACGATGAGATGCTGCAGGTTGACCAGGCCCCGCAGCGTGTCCTCCCCCAAACTGGGCAGCCGGTTGCTGTCGAGGTGCAGGGAGCGCAGACTCTCCAGGTCCAGGAAGGAGAAGGGCTGGATGTGACTGATGGTGTTCCTGGACAGGGTCAGGTCCACCAGCCCCGTCATGTTGGCGAAGTCCTGGCGGCCAATGTGGATGATGAAATTTCCGCCCAGACGCAGCTCCACTGTCCGACGATCGATGTCTGGCGGCACGAAGAGCAGCCCCTTGGAGGGGCATAGGGTCCCCAGCGACTCAGACAGGTTCTGACAGACGCAGTACTTGGGACAGGCGTCGACCACAGCAAACGCCATGCCAAACGCCAGCAGGCCACCAAGCAGGGTCTCCATGGTCTGGTCACTCAGGGCGTGATGCCTGGAAGGGAAGGACACAAGGTCAGGGCTGGGAGGTGACTTCCTAACACCCTCACCCACGGCGCCCTATCTCACACCCTCCGGCTACCCTAGGGAGCAGTGGAGAATGGCATCAGCTCATGCAGGAGTGATCTCTTCTAGCAATCCTGCTGATAACGGTTCTAATGTTTCCTTTCTCCTTAGCTCTTATCGCCTTGGAACAGCCTACTTGATTTACTTATTAATTATGTTTATGGAATATTTTCTATCTCCCCCATTGGAACGTCAGTTCCAGGAGGGCAGGCGCTTTTGTCTGTTCTGTTCATTGCTCTAATCACTTTTCAGGTGGCTCAGTGGTAAAGAATCTGCCTGCCAGTGCAGGAGACACAGGTTCAATCCCTGGGTTGGGAAGATCCCCTTGAGATGGAAATGACAGCCCACTCCAATATTCTTGCCTGGGAAAATCCCATGGACAGGGGAGCCTAGCAGGCTGCAGTCCTTGGGGATCACAAAGAGTCGGACACTACTTGGTGACTAAACAAAAGCAGTGCGTCTAGCACAGTGCTTGGAACACAGTAGGTGCTCAATACTTGTTGGGTGCATGGATGGCTGGATAATTCCATACCAGTGGTTTGTCTAGTAATCTTTGGATTTGAAACATACATTATAGCAGCGTTTTGAAGTGGTTTTGCCTTCTTAACTGGATTAGGCTCACTGTGAAATCAGATCAGACCGCATTCCCTAAGAACAAGAAGGCGGACAAGGAGAGAGCTGTCCCTGGGAGTCAAGGTAAGTGGGGAGCTGGCTTTGGATAAATTCTTGTGGATCATGGAGAATCCACAGAATGGGTAAGTCTCTGGGAGCTTAGGGGAGTGATAAAGAGGGTGGGATGGGAAACCAAGGCACAGACTTCTTCTGAGCACTCAGTATGTACTGGTCCCCTGCCCAGATCTTCGTATATATCATCTCATCTGGGCTTTGGGAGCACCCTCTACAGGGAAGGACTTATCAGTGTATATAGATGAGGACTTGTCTGCAGCCTAAGAACCTCCTTCCAGTCCTTATGAAAAAGTCACTTTCACCGAGGCCTTACCTTCTGAGCACATCCCTCTTCCTTGCTCTGCTTTCTCCTTGGAATTGATCGCTATCTACCTTACTGTATATTTCATCTATGTGTCTTGTTATTGTTTGTCTTCTTGAATGACAACAAAGCTCCAAACAGTTGGGACTTGTTTTTAATTCACCACTGAATAAAAGGCCCAAAGCACAGCCTGGCACATGGAACGTGCTTTTGCAAGAATGGCTATCCAGGGAAGGAAGGGATGGGGCTTTGGTTCAGGTCTTTGAACCTTCGAATCTTATAGTTTTCTCACTATTCCACGTTGCATGCAGTGTGGCTCTGTTTACGTGGTGCTAAAAACATCCACAGAGCTGGACTTTTGGAAGATTATCCACACTGGTTTTGTTGCATCACGCAGACCAACATCTCCCAATTTGCCTTCTAGGAGTGTGAATTGGGAAGCACAGCCCTCTCTTACTCTTGCGAAGGCTCTCTATGCACTACCAAGTTCAGAAATGTTGAGAAATTCTGTGGCAGTAAAGAAATTTGGATTAATGTCTAATTCCGTGTGGCTTTTTTCTTAGTTAAATATACTCCTTTTTTGCATAACAGCTATTAATATCTTGAGAAAGCAGAGCTCCATTGCTCCATTTGAGGAGCACAGATGCAAACAACTAGCTGATACAAAAAAAAAAACCAAACAAGATATATAGTAAATTTTAAAACCTATTCTAAATTAATTTAGAATAGTTAACTTATTTGTCAGAGTCTATCTTCTATGAATATGAGACATCTCTTTATATAGCAAGACTTTTTTTACATCTCAGTAAATATTTATGGTTTTCTAAAAAAAATGCTTTGTAAATAAAAAATCCTATTATAATTGAATATTACTTTACTGTGAAGATTTGAATTCTATCATTGTATCTCTTTAAAGGTAAATCTCCTGCCTGAGATCCTTTAGGGCTAGAAACTTACTCTACATTTCATCTGTAGGATTTTGCCTGAATAAAACTGTCTAATAGAAGTGTACCATGAGCCATAAATGTAATTTTAAATTACATATATATTAAATTACATTTAAATTATACAGCCATATTAAAAAAGTGAAAAGAAACAAGTGAAATCAATTTTGATCAGGTATTTAATTTAGCCTACTGTATCTAAAATATTATTTCAATGTGTGATCAATACAAACAATTATGAATGAAGTGTGTAGAAATCTTTTTTATTTGTACTAAGTCTTCAAAGTCTAAGAGTATTTAAAACTTAGAGAACATTTCAAGTGCTCAGTAGCCTTATGTGGCTATGGGCTTCCACAGTGGACAGCATCATTAGAGCAGGGGTTAGCTAACTGTATTCCAAGGGCCAAATATAGCCTGCCACCTGTAGTTGTAAATAAAGTTTTATTAGAACACGGCCTTGCACACATCTGCATATTGTCTATGGCTCTTTTTTTCATGCTACAATGGTGGGAGTAAGTAGTTGCAACAGATAGAATGGGGCCAGCAAAGCCTAAAATATTTATTGTCTGGCCATTTACAGAAAAAGTTTGCTTACCTCTGTTCCACAGGATATCTCTCCTTTCCATCTTCATTTTGATCACCCTCATTAAAAGTCTTTGTCAACATGCCTAATTCCATGCAACTCTGCTCTGAAGTCCCATAAGCAACTTCCCACCTTGCCAGTCCCTGTTCTCACTGACCTCTTCCATGAAGGGTACCAGCCTGCCCTGACTCTGGTACCACCAGGCACATCCACCCCAGAGGTGTCTGCCTGCCACTTTCTCAACATGCAAATATTTCTGACCTTCTAGGTTCACACTTAACTTTGTCCTAATAACACAAATAGGAATCTTTTCCATCTACATTGACCTTCTTCTTATCTTTTTGGCATAAGAACAAGTCTTTGCAAGAGCTGATTCTGCCCATTTTTTCACTTTACTTCTCCCAACTCTCTCTTCCTTTGTTCTTCTTGCTCCAACTACATTCAACCTCTTTCACTTATAAATGCCAGGCTGCTCTTCCTCTGGGACTTCTTCCTTGCTCTGGTCTCTTCCTGGCTTCTCTCCCACCTCCACTCCTGGGTAACCAAACTCCTAGTCCACCTCTAGGCTCAACTTAAACATCACCTGCTCCAGGAAGCCTCTCCAAAACCTAGACCAAAACGGACCCTTCTGCTATTTGCCCCTTAGTACTCTATATCAAAAAACCTAGACAGCATATTAAAAAGCAGAGACATTACTTTGCCAACAAAGGTCCGTCTAGTTAAAGCTATGTTTTTTCCAGTACTCATGTATGGATGTGAGAGTTGGACCATAAGGAAGGCCGAGTGCAAAGAATTGATGCTTTTGAATTGTGGTGTTAGAAAAGACTCTTGAGAGTCCCTTGGACTGCAAGGAGATCCACCAGTCCATCCTAAAGGAGATCAGTCCTGAGTATTCACTGAAAGGACTGATACTGAAGCTGAAGTTCCAACACTTTGGCCACCTGATGCGAAGAGCTGACTCATTAGAACAGACCCTGATGCTGGGAAAGAGTGAAGGCAGGAGGAGGGGACGACAGAGGATGAGATGGTTGGAGGGCATCACCAACTCGATGGACTTGAGTTTGAGCAAGCTCTGGGAGATGGTAAAGGACAGGGAAGCCTGGCATGCTGCAGTCACAAAGAGTTGAACATGACTGAGAGACTGAACGACAACAACAACCCTCTCCTTGTCCTATGTATCACTCACCACACTTACATAGTTCCTTAATCACTTACACGTCTGCCTTCCTAGACCGGAAACTCCATGAGGCAGGGAATGTATCTATCATGTCCACCTGTCACTGTATCTTAGCACCAATACCACACCCACCTCATAGTAAGTTGCCCAGTCATGACTGCTCACTGCAGTCATGGAATATGCCTCTGGCCACTGTATCTGCTCAAGGAGAGGTGAGAGGTATCCCCTATACTCACGGGGGACACAGGGACCATGACAGCCACACCCAGGAATGAATGAATGAGTGAATGAACCAAGGTGCTAAGCCCAGTGAATTTCTGGCATTGTCACTGAGTTCTGAGTTCTGTCTCAACACTGGCCGGAGCCAACACTCACTTGGCTAATCAACTGAAAAACCATCTTTGTGGGGTGGCCTGGCCACATAGAAGCCTCAGAAGCATCTTCTGCCAGTCATCTGCTTTGCTCTCCACGTTGGCTCACTGCGGTCACGGAATATGCCTCTGGCCACTGCATCTGCTCAAAGGGAGGTGAGAGGTATCCCCTATACTCATGGGGGACACAGGGGCAATGACAGCCACACCCAGGATGTCCCGTGCTACTTAAACGGGAGGTGGCTGTGTGCCTGCGTGCATGCATGTATGAGCACATGTATGCGTATGGAGGAAGGGGGCAGGCTTTGAGAAAGACATCCTCCTTATGAGCTCTTGTCACACTGCATTTTCTTTTTCTTTTAAATTTTTTATTTTGTATTGGGAGTGTAGCTGATTAACAGTGTTGTGATAGTTTCAGGTGGATGGCAGAGGGACTCAGTCATACATATACATGTATCCGTTCTCCCCCAACTCCCCTCCCATCCAGGCTACCACATAACACTGAGCAGAATTCCCTGTGCTATATACAGTAGGACCCTGTTGGTTATCCATTTGCAATATAGCAGTGTGTACAAGTCCATCCCAAACTCCATATCTATCCCTTCCTCCCATCCTTCCCCTCCGGCAACCATCAACCCTGCGTTTCTGGAGGCTGAGCAGCACTTCCCAAGGTCTCCCTCTCGTAGCACACACAGCAAACGGTAATAATCATTGTCAGGTATAAGTGAGTTCAGGGCCAAGGCTGCTGGTAGCCTGTAGGGAGTATCTTCCACTGCCCCTCTAGATCCTCTCTCCACCCTCTCCAACCCTGCCCTGTGTCCTGGAAGGCTGCCCAGTATGGCGACATCAGTGTCACATGGACCGAATGCCCTGTCCCACGGCATCCTTGTGCCTTTCAGTCCTGCCTCTGTTGCTGCCCTCTGGGGGAGCGTGACAAAGCATCAGCAAGCAGGAAAGATATGGACACTTTGGGATGCATGGAGCCCATGGTTTCAAACAGTTTTGTCCTTGCAAATTATGCTAAACAAACCACAGTTTTTTTAAAAAAAAAAAGTTTGTTGAGGATTAACAAACGTCTAATGAATTCAAATCAATGACATAATAGAGCTGGGTAAATATATTTTAAGTAATCAGCATGGAAGATTACTGACAGAGAAGTGACTATTGAATCTTAATTAAAATTGTATTCTGAGAACTGTCACTTAATATATTACTCTCATAGCCAACAAAAAGCAGCTTAAACCCCAAGTTGGGAGGGAGGTGTGAGGAACAGGGTGAATAACAGGCAATTAGTGCACACCCTAGGGGGCAGAGGGCTCTCTCTTTTGAGAAGGGATTTTAGCAAACGCTAGAAGGAGCAACCCAGGTCCCTCTTAGCATCTCAGAATGGTGTAGGTGGTGGAGGGGACCACGGAGGGGTGGAGATTAGGAGTAGAAAGGTGGTATCAGGAACAAAGAAGCCGATGAAAGCAGGCAGGAGGGGCCATAGGATTATTTGTGGGCAAAACTGAGAGAGGTGCGTGGGGATCTGAAGGAGGCTGTGAAATGGATGCTGGTATCAAATGTCAGAATCAGCCTTCATGGGAAGAATCCATCTGCAAGGCAGCCAGACCTTGTCTGCTTGGAATGTCTATGAGCCAGGACTTGGGGAGGGGAGCGGCGAGTCGGGAAAGTTGCCAAAGAAACAGAGGCGATGAGCTGAAGAGGAAGAGAAACAGTCTCCTCTGGACCTGCAGTGCCTGAGAAAATAAGCACGTCTGTATGAGTTTACCCAGAGTAGGAGCGGTGTCTCCTCTCTCCTTCCCTAGGTTCTGCACTTGGTTTTCACTCTGCAAGGTAAGTGCTAAGGCTCGTCCAACGGTGCTCTTGTGTAATTAGAAAGAGGTGTCCCCACTGGCGGAGAAGGCAATGGCGACCCACTCCAGTACTCTTGCCTGGAAAATCCCATAGGCGGAGGAGCCTGGTGGACTGCAGTCCATGGGGTCGCTAAGAATTGGATACGACTGAGCGACATCACTTTCACTTTTCACTTTCACCCACTGGAGAAGGAAATGGCAACCCCCTCCAGTGTTCTTGCCTGGAGAATTCCAGGGACAGGGGAACCTAGTGGGCTACTGTCTATGGGGTCACACAGAGTCGAACATGACTAAAGTGACTTAGCAGCAGCAGCAGCAGTCCCCACTGGGCATGTGGAGAGCTCCTTAGCTGAACAGGTTTGTCCAGTGAGTAAGCTGCCCTACCATACCGGACAACCTGAGTACTGCTACCCCTATTTTAACTACCAGGAAGGTTCAAACGATTTGGACCTGCCCAAATTCTCCCAGCTCCCTCAAGAAGAATCACAATTTGAACTCAGAAGAGTCTAGCTCTGGGCCGTCCTAATAGTAGAAGAGGAGAGAGAAGAACCTGATAGAGAAGAGACACTCCAGAGGCTTCCACGTGCCTTGTGTTCATAGAAAGTGGCTGCCTCTACTACGAGATTGCTTAGTAACCTGGGACAGCCCAGCTGTTCAGCTAAATTTGGGCACTTGTGTTTCCTGCTTGGGGAGGGGCCTAGAAGGAATGCTGGTGTTCTCAGAAGCTGAGGCTTCATTGGCTCAGGAAGACCCACCTGTCAGGCCCAACGGTAGTGAGTCACTCATGTACACACACACACACAATGCATGCACACAATTAAATATACTGGCAGTGAATTTAGAGTTGTGGAACAAGGCTGGTGGTTTGTACAGAATCTCCAGATGGGATTTTTACATCTAAAACAAAAGGGAAAAAAAGAAAGATGAGGACAGAAAGGGGAAAGCTAAGGGACATGGAAGACAAGGTGGCATAAAATGAAAGTTCCCCTTCCTTCACTTGATGTGGAGACCACAGACTTCCCTCCCCCACTTCCCCCAGCCCCTGGGCCTTGCTTCCCCGTCAGAACCACCTCAAGCTGTTCCAGACAGAAGAAGCAACATTTAGCAGATGGCTGGCACGATATATGTGATATCTCTCCACCCTGATTTCCATTTAAAAGATACCTTAGCAACCAGGCGAGGAGCCACCCGCCCCTGGAGCCTGTAAATCAAGTAAGATGCCTGTCTCTGCTTCAGGTAAAAAGAAATGGCCCCTCCAGGGTGCTCCAGGCTGATGGGAAAGTGTGAATTAATAAGAGTGGGAGGGGTCTGAATCTGCTAGGAGAGGCAGCCGCCTGCGTTTTGCCCTCGCAGAGAGCTGGTTGCTCCCCATAAATCACACCACTCAAGACAAGCTCTGAAGGGACCAACTCCGGAGCCAGGGGCTAGAAGAGGAAACTTGATTTCCAGACATGGGCTTCCAGAAGACGCTGCTTCTCTGGCCTAGGAGTTACCAGGTGCTGACCCTGCAGCCAGCCTGGGGTGTGGTTCGAGCTGGACACTTCCAGCCCTGCTCTTGCCCCATCTTCCAGGCCCACCACCTTCCAGGCCCTTCCTCCAGAAGTAACAGTTTGGGGCTTCTTCTAAGGGTAAGAAAAATGAGTTAGTATCAGAGAACTGGTATTCCCCATTCCCCTCTCTGATGCTGCCTTGTATAGGAATCCTTCTAGAACCTTGAGAAAGAAGGGAGGGTGGAAGTTCAATGAATGTGTTGGAGAGGGAGATAGCTCCTGACTGCAGAGATCTCTCAGTCTGATGGGGGAGGCATAGTCTTTGACCTCATGCTAAGTTGCTCCAGTTATGTTTGTCTCTGCAACCCCATGGACTAGCCTAACAAGCTCCTCTGTCCTTGGGATTCTCCAGGCAAGAATACTGGAGTGGGTTGCCATGCCCTCCTCCAGGGGATCTTCCTGACCCAGGGATTGAACCTGCATCTCTTATGTCTCTTGCAATGGCAGGCAGGTTCTTTACCACTGGCCCCACCTGGGAAGCCCAGTCTTTGACACCAGGCAGCTTCAATTTTGATATTGGAGTTACAGCTTCTAGTTTGAAGAGAGAGAAGGAGAAAGAGAAACAGAGAGAGGCAGAAAAAGCCAAATCTCCAAGGGATTCCTCTGCCCTTGGAAGGTCCAAGTTCCATGGCTGCAGAAAGACACCCACACAGGATGGGCAAAAACATTCCCTGTGCTGTCCCCAGGCAAAGCCTCAGAGACAGAAACCACATCCTGAATCCTGGGACTGCTTCATAAACTAGCTGGAAAGAGTGGTCTTAGATAGCAGAGGTAACAGGAAAGAAAAGGGGAAATGGAATCTAAAACATCCGACGGCAGATTGAGCCCATTTAGAGTCTGTGTAAACTTCTATTGTGCAAGGTAAGCAGTTGTTACGGTAAGTAAGTTATTAAGCTCAGAACTGCTTCCTCTCTATTCTGGGTGATAGCACTCTGCCTCCGTGTTAAAGCATCCCCGGTAGCGTTTATTGTATTGCAGTGTAATTATGTGTTTCCGTCTTCTACCCCGTTCACCTGGGAACCTCTTCTTGGCAGGGACTGTATTTTGTTTAGTTCTGAATCCCCAGTAGCAAGGCCAGTACCTAGCACAGAGCAGGTACCAGGGACGTTTGAGGAGAGAAGGAATTAATGAATGACCAAATGAATGGGTGGATGAGTGCTCCAGCATACACCTTGGCACCTTTGGCACTCTGTTCATGCCCTCTTACTGCAGGCAGGGAGGCTGGGGCAAATTCATGCCCTGGAGAGCAGACTACCACCCAAGGCCAGCAGTGGGGATGAAGGATAAACCCCTCAGCTTCCTCATTGGTTGGGTGGGATGACTCCAAAGCACGTTCTGCGCAGTCTCCTTCAGGTCCCCAGTGAGAATGAGCCCTGGTGGCCCTTCGCAGTAATCTACTTCCTACACAACCTGTCCTGGCTGTGTCCCCCTCCTCATCTCAGCCCCTACCCATCTTCCTTTTTTCTGAATGCCCTGCCATCACGGGCTGAATAAACCACTTAAGCTCAAATCCTTATTTCGAGTCCATTTCTGGGGAATCCAGCCCAGGGGACACTTCTTAATTATAACTCTCAGGATTTAAGGTACCCACTGAGCCTGGACCATTGGGAATAAAAATAAAATTGATCGAAAAGCCATGTACATTCTTGTCAAAGACTAACACAAACAGGCCACTCACTGAAGGAAAGGGACTTTTAGTTGCCATGCAGATGGTTGGTATTGAGAGTTGAATGGAAAAATGTCTTCTACCCAATGTAGTCACAACCGGGGTTGCGGAACAGGAGTCCTCTTTTGTCTTGAGACCTCTGTGAGCCAATATGCAGATGAGTGTTTGTGCGTGGTGAGTGTTTATGTGTGAATGAAGACCTGTGAACGGAGGGGTGTGGAGTGTGAGTGGAGAGGTGTGTGAGTGTGTGAAGAAGCGGGCGTGTCTGACTGAATGTGCCTTTGTGTATGAGAGAGGGGGCGTCGCATGAATGGAGGTGATGACTGAGAGAACTTGTGTGCTTGGTGAATGGAGGGCTGTGTGGGTGAAAGAGGGCCTGGTTTTACGAATGAGGGCCGGGATGTGAATGAGGCTGTCTGCGAGCAGAGGGTGTGTGAGGGACGGGAGGCGAGCTTATTCGTTCGGCTTTGATAGGGACAAATACTGTTTTGTGGGCGTGTTGTCAACTACGAACGCATTAATCTCCATGGCTGCCTGTGATCTGGCCCTGCTTAGGGGACACAGAGCCCAAGGGCTGGCAGCTCGCAGCAGCAGTTTAGGCGTCGGCCTTCCTCCTTGTATCCTCCTGTCAGCGTCCACTCCGGCCCTCAGGTGTGAGGGTGTGGGGACTCTGGTTCCCCCCAGAGATTTTGTGCTTTTATTCAGTTATGACTTTCAAGACTCTCTTTCTCTCTCTGCGATACCCCCAGCCCCATTTCAAGCATCTTTTCAATTCTGTCACCTGAAGACTCAAGCAAGGCTTCAGCTCTCGGAACCTGGGTGGCCTGCTTCCTTCTTACCTCAGAGGTGGAGTGTGGAGAATGTGGATACACAGGGATGCACTTCTAGTCAATCCAGGCTTTCAGTCCTAGCTCTCTCTCCCAAGGACTTCTCCAGCAGATTCACGTCTGATGACCCAGTATGCCATTTTAGCCCTTTCGTTCTTCTCTGCTCTAAATCACAGAGCATCCCCAAGTTCACTGACTCACTAGCACCACCCTCAAACACCCCTAGCCTCTCCCTAGTCCCCACACTCAGGGGAGCAAACAGTGTGTGGTCCCCTCTAGGACCTTGGTGATGAAGGGAGCAGTGGGGTGGATAATTCAAAGCGGCAGATAATCCAAAACTCATTTCCATTTGGCTGGGGAATGTTCACTCTATGATTTACTCTCCTCATTATGTTTGGCTCTGGCTAAAATTAAAATTGGCTTTTCTTCTTCAAGCCACCCAGGCTACCGTGTAGGCAATGGTGGAACAGCACTGAAGTTTAGTCCAGCTAGGGAACTTAATTATAGGCTAACATCTGACTAGGATATCAGCCTTGAAGGTCAATAGAAGTAGGCGTTGGATTTCACTCAGCAGACTGGAGCTCCCTGAGGCAGGGCTGTGTCTCCCCTCAGACTGGGGCTGCCTGAGGTGGGGCTGTGTCTCCCCTCAAACTGGGGCTCCCTGAGGCAGGGCTGTGTCTAGCATCTGCCTACAGTTCTTCCTTCAGGATGAGGATTATTAGCAGTGTCCTCCTGCTCCTCACAGCCCCCTCTCCTCTCCCAACCTGGAAAGCCGAGGCGAGGGCCCGACCTCTCTGAAGCAGCCCTTCCCACAGGTCCACAGCTGGGCCTCATCAGGGGCTGCTCGCCGGCATTATATCATGAGAGCTCACAGGCTGCACTGAGAAAGACGCTGTCTCATTGCCCAGGCCTGTGGTTATTACCCTTCCTTGTTATTGCACCTTTGGTACAACATCAAGCATAGCATGTTTAATCTTGGACTCCTAATAACACCTCTGATTATTAAAATAAAAAGAATTTAGGCAATCAAATTGGCTTGATGGGAGTTTGTTTGGTTATTTGTGGGTAGTAGGGAGGTGGCTGCTGCAATAAGGGACACAGTTACAGACAAGGACTCCCACATTGCCACCTCCAATGTCAGGTCTTCAGTTGGCCTTGGGACAGAATCCTCATCACCTGTTGGCCAACCTAGATTCATAAGGTGACACACGAAAGCAAGAGGATTTTCAGGACTTTCCATTCGGGGCTACCTTTGCTAACCCTAACCCCACAAATTCCCTCAGCAGACATAAGTCTTGAGAAAAAGTCTCACTAGAGGAAAGGCCTGCGAGACTGTCCTGTGCCACATGCCCCGGCCGAGCAGCACACTAAAGGGGTAGGAGGAGCAGTGAAGCAGGGCTGTCCAGCCCTTCGGGGGGTGGTGGTCTGTGTTGCCAGGCCTGTGTGCCCTCTCCACCTCTGCGAAAACTCCTCCTCATAGCCCAGGTCTAGCTCCAGCCCCGGAGGCTCCTCCCACTTTATGAACAGTGTCCTCTGTGCCCGCCCATTTCTGAACAGAAGGGATAGAGAGACCTCAGTCAGGGAGGAACAGATAACAGAATCGCAGGTGTACCTGAGGGACATTTCATGAAGGGACTGTTTACAGAGGTGTGGGCAGGGTTAGATGCGGGTTGAATCCCTGGGTTGGGAAGATCCCCTGGAGAAGAGAATGGCAACCTCCTCCAGCACTCTTGCCTGGAAAATCCCATGGACAGAGGAGCCTGGCAGGCTATAGTCCATGAGGTTGCAAAGAGTTAGACACAACTGAAGCATGCACGTATGGGCAGGGTTAAGGAAACCCAAGAGGGGTGACGAGGCCCCCAGGGGCTAGCAACAGAAGGGGACCTTTCAAACCCTTTCACCCCAGGCCCGAAGGGGTGAAGGCAGAGGGCAGTTCCCAGAAGCCATGCAGAGTTACAAGCACAGGAGAGAGACAGGGATGGATAGAACCCACTGACCTACTACGTCCTGGGAGGGAGCCAGCCAAGGAAACAGACCTCCCTCTCTCATCCTCTTTCTCACCTCCTGCTGCGCCTCCCAGCAACCAAACGCAGGAAGCCAGAGGACAAAGGATACTGTAGGAGGCAGTTCATCTAGGCCACCTTCCCAGGGCACAGAGCAGGGCAGATAGAGGAAAGTTCACTTGGAGCAGCAGATGGAAAAAAAATCTGCACACATAGAACAGCCTTCTCTCTTGTCAACTTTTCCAGTGAGTTGTCGGATAATAAAAGTACTTGTAAGTGTAAGGAGAACAGGGAGGAAAAGGAGGAAGGGGAGAGAGGAGATAGACATGAATCCATTGGAAACAATAAACCCCACAGACTCAAGGGCAGTAAATATGAATTCAATTTGCTTTTGCCATTTACACAGCCCAGCCTTCTTAAGCGCTGACAGACTGATCATCTCTCTTGTCAACTTTTCCAGTGAGTTGTGGATAATAAAAGTACTTGTAAGTGTAAGGAGAACAGGGAGGAAAAGGAGGAAGGGGAGAGAGGAGATAGACATGAATCCATTGGAAACAATAAACCCCACAGACTCAAGGGCAGTAAATATGAATTCAATTTGCTTTTGCCATTTACACAGCCCAGCCTTCTTAAGCGCTGACAGACTGATCAGATAAAAGTCACTATTGCCACCAGGACGGCACATTTAAATTTTTATTGCAAACACCAGGCTCCATTACCCTGGGATTTGCTCTCTGCATTCCTAATGTTGTCTTTCTTCATGTCGGAATAGGAGCACTCTGGCTCCCAGGGGCAGACTAATTCAGCAGGAAGAGTTTGGTGCAGGAGTTCTGAAACCTGGGTCCAATCCTGGCTCTGCCCAAGACTTCAGCAAGCCGCCTTTCCTCTGCAGGCCTCAGTTTCCTCATCTGGGCAATTTGGCTGGATGGTGTTGGGGGGCAGGGGGTTTGAGGGGTCATCTGCTCAAATCCATTTCCTGCCCCAGCCTGGTGAGATCTGGGTGGGGAGCAAAGGAGACTCAGACCAGCTAAGCATCCTAGCCCACTCCTAACCTGGTCCCTTCCTCACATATGGGAAATAAGAGATCTTGGCTGCCTCTCTCTCTATCCTAATGTCTGAAAATCTCAAAGAGCTTCTCTTTTTCCTTTATTTTTTCTGTTTGCAGACTTATCTCTCTCTCCCCTTTACCTCCTTCCATTTCTTCCTGCTCCTCTTCTCTCATAATCTCCCATCCTTCCCAAGTTCCCTCTGCCTGTATGCTTTATCCTCTCCTTCCTTTCTGCCTCGGCCTCCTCTCTGGAGATATCAGAATCGAAATCTGGAATGGTACAGTCAATGCCTTCCCACTATGACCTTCCACCCACTCCTACAGACTTGGGGAAGGCTCAGTTGTTCCATCAGGCTTCCGTGGAGCAGTTGCTCTATGTGGCAAGCAGGGCGTGGGCATGAAGGTGGACAGAGTCAGATGGGACATCTCCCATCTCCTCAAGAGGAGCTCACACACACACATACTTGAATAACTGGGAGCCACCAGAGGAGGGGAATGTATTGAGCACATCTGGCACTTTACACATAGCATCTCAGTTAAACCATCTGCTGCTGCAATACTATTTACCCATTTTACAGGTGGAGAAACTGAGGCTCGGGAAGCTTCTGTAACTTGTACAATGACTAAAGACAAAAGACAAAAGGCAGAGCTGTAATTCCAGTCCAGAGATGCCCATCCCTACCACAGATGGCACTGTCCTCACAGAATTCTTCAGAAGACATCCCTCCTAACTAGAGTGATGGAATCCCCCTTGGAGGAAGGGGCGTGAACTGTGGTCTTGAAGGATGGGTGATAGGATATCAACAACTAAGGTTGATTCTCTTATGGAGACTATTCTAGAAGAACAAAGATGCACAGTACTCGGTAGACGGAGGAGGATCTAACGAAGCTGGGTAATTACAGAAACCTTTTAAAGGAAAGTGCTTCTGAAGACCCCAGTTTGAGAAGCACTGGGATTAGAAGCTTGACTTGGAGGCACGTGGATTCCAGAGTCCAGCCCCCTTCATGGGCAAAGAGTTACCACTCACAAGCCTCGTGACCTTGGGCAAGTTGCCTCCCTTCCCACTACCTTGGTGTGCTCATCTGTAAAACTGAATGATCTCACTGAATGCTGACTGGGTCCCTCCATGTCAAACACCTCAGCAGGGCCACACAGAGTGAAATCTCAAACCTGTGTCACCCCCTATAATTCTTCTTCTGGGGATGGTCTTTAAGTTGCAACTGGATGTTTTCTTAGATTGCTACTAAAATCAAAAGCTAAAAGGTAAAACATATTCACAGAACTCAGCACCCACAAGGGACCTCAGCCACTAGTTTAAAAAATCTTGTCATTGTAGGCTCCATGGGAGGAGTTAAGGCCAGGAAAGCTGGGGTCTAGGAGCAATAACTGAATCTTCCTCCAACCCAGCTGCTCAGATTCCGGGATTAGGCTTGAGGGTTGCTTTGGATGTAGGATGCTTCCAGCCCAGGGAAAATGTAGCCAGAAGTGAAGAGAGAGTAACTTTTTTTCTTTTTTTAAGTAAAGGAAAGAGTCTTCAAAGGCAAAAGTGCTTAGAACCCACGAAAGTCATAATGAAGCTCTGCTCAGGGTATTTTACGGCCACTCACTACGGGGCCATAGCGAAAGTGTCCCCGCCTCTCCTCTCTTCTCACTCCAGGCTTCTTAGTGATTCCATCCCCAGCCTGTTTCTTGTCACCAGTGACCCCACCAGAATAGCAGCTCCATGCTCTCTTCATTAGGCTTCTGTCTTTAGGTGTTGTCTACATATTTATTGTGCTAAACCATTAAGCAGCTATAAATATTTATTGAGCCTGCTGTGCTGGGCACCATACAGATTTCTCAATAAACAGTTCCTTCCTGTCCTCTGGGAGACTGCAACCTATTAAAGGCAAGACAGGAAGAGCCAGCCCTGAGAGAAGGGGGAGAGATGGACCTGGCAGTGGACACATGACAGAAGCAAGATCTGCCCTGTCTCCTCCTCACCCTGCAACTCACCGAGAAACAGGGGCTGTCTCCTCTCAGACTGGGGCTCCCTGAGGCGGGACTGTGTCTCCCCACAGATTGGGGCTCCCTGAGGCGGGGCTGTGTCTGCCCTCAGACTGGGGCTCCCTGAGGCGGGGCTGTGTCTCCCCACAGACTGGGGCTCCCTGAGGCGGGGCTGTGTCTCCCCTCAGATTGGGGTTCCCAGAGAGTGGGCTGTGTCTCCTCTCAGCAACTGAGGCTCCCTTGTACCAAAATCCTGTATTTCACTATCATAATAATAATTCTTCATAAACGCTCTGTTTATGCTTCTTTCGTGCAATAAATGAATACCTGGGGCTTCCCTGGTGGTCCAGTGGTTAAGAGTCTGCCTTGCAATGCAGGGGATGCAGGTTTCACCCTTGGTGGGAGAACTAAGATCCCACTTGCTGTGAAGTAAGTAGGTCCACGAGCCACAACTACTGAGCCCTGATGCCACAACTAGAGGGTTTGTGAGACACAGCGAAAGGGTCCACAAGACGCATCAAAGATCCCAAGTGCCACCACTAAGACCCGACACAGCCAAATAATAAAAGAAAAAGAACTGAATACCCCATTGTCGTTTCCATTAACCTCAAGCTCAGCATCCTCCTAGTTGGTGCATCAATTTCCCCTATGTAAATGTGGGCATTAGCTAGCTTTAAAGTTGCTGTGATATTATGATGTTAACTACAGACTCACAAGTGAGCCTCACCTTCAGTGTCTTCTTTCCCCAGACTTGGCTCCCTTTAGCATCCCCACAGGCACAGCCGTCACTGTCTGGTAATGCTTTCTCCCACCTGAACTAACTGGGGACCTGTGCTTAGAGAATCTTGGGAAAGTTTGTCCTTAAATTGATGTGTTTCTCTGAAGGCCAAAGACTTGAATGTGGCTTCAGTAATTCTTACTCTTCAGCACTTGAAATGTACATAACACCATCATCATCATCAGCCTCATCTATCATGATCTAATGGTGAACACTTTAGAGTAATCATTACTCTTTTACAGATGAAGCAAGTGAGGCTCAGGGAGGTATCTAGGTGACTTGCCAAGTCCTCTTCTTAGTCAGTGGCTGCTAGTGCCTCTGGGTTTGCCAATATTGTCAGTCTTGGGACCCTAGGACTCACTCATTCTCCTGGAGAGGCAACCAACAAAATGCAGCAAGGCTCTAGCCCAACAGTCAGCACAATCACTTCATTATCACTTAACTGAAGGAGAATGGGGAGCTCATCTCAGAATTTCAGGGTGGAGGTTCCCTGCCCTGACATGTCAAAGGTCAGAGTGCTCCCATCATTTGAGCACAAGTACATGAGAGGTCAAGGGGCTGGTTGTTCCGGAGTGGTCTCCTTCTTACTGGCCTTAGCTGGGGAGTTTGAATCACACCATCACTTGGCCTCAGGCTTCAGGGGGGCTGCCAACACAAGGAAAGAATTCATACCTTCCTGCTGTGAGTGGGAGAAGTGGATCAGTGCTCAGTTGAGGAGTAAGTTTTATGTTTCTCCTGTAAACCTCAGGGGTTTAGTGCTCAGCAAGCCAGTGCTTCTTTTGAGATCCCAATTCAGATAAGGTTACAAAAAAAATTCTTATTCTGATAAATTAGGAGATCAGAGTGAACTTGAAGCCAAGGGGGAGCTATCCTTGGTGCCGTTTGACCATAGCCAACTACGGCTAGCCTTCCAACCTCAGTTGCCTCCAATGTACATGGGAGGAGAGTTTGGGAGCGAGGTGATCTCTGAGTCCTCTTCCAGACTTAACCTTTCCTAATCCTATTCTTGGGCTGAAACACTTTAAAAGAGCAAATAAATCAATGGTTAAACTGTTAATGGCTGATTAGGTTAACTGAGAATTCTGCACTGCCTTAACCAAGGGACTGAGTCCCTAATGAAATTTTAGGCATTATCTCCTGACTTGTGGGAGTGGTATTTGGTGAGACTGCAAGGCTGGGGAGAGTCTAATCATTTACCCTAATTCACATCACATAAGTGCCTCCCATCTTTTGACAGAAAGCAGGACCAGAAAAGACAAATGCCTGTGGCTTAAGGTCTCATGAAGAGCTAAGGAGAGTGGATGGAGGCTGCTTAGCTGAGTAAAGGAGGACTCAGCCTACTTTGCTGAAGGAAGGAAACAGGGCGACTTCCTTCTGTAGTTGAGTGGAGGAGTAGTGGAGAAGTCAGGTTGGAGAGTTGAGAGGGCGATCAAATCAGTCAGCTCTTTCTTGACACCCAGTATTGTGCGCTTCCTCGTTGAAGTAACAGTACGGAGTCTCCAGGCTCTATAGATATTATCTGTTGTCCTCTGATATACATTCTCCGCTCCTCTCTAGTAAGAATTTCCAAGTGTTATTTGGCCACAAGGCCATGCAGAATAAAGACCACATTTCCCAGCCTCCCTTGTACCTAGGTGTGGTCATATGATTAAGTTTTCTCCAATGATCTATAGGCAAAACACTAGTATGTGGTATCCTGAAAGTGAAAGTCTTGTCCAACTCTTTGTGACCCCACAGACTGTACAGTCCATGGAATTCTCCAGGCCAGGATACTGGAATGGGTAGCCTTTCCGTCCTCCCAGGGATCAAACCCAGGTCTCCCACATTGCAGGTGGATTCTTTACTGATTGAGCCACAAGGGAAGTCCAAGAATACTGGAGTGGGTAGCCTATCCCTTCTCCTGGGGATCTTCCCAACCCAGGGATCAAACCCAGGTCTCCCAGATTCTCTACTGGCTGAGCCACAAGGGAAGCCCAAGAATACTGGAGTGGGTAGCCTATCCCTTCTCCAGTGGATCTTCCTGACCCAGGAATGAAACTGGGGTCTCCTGCATTGCAGGTAGATTCTTTACCAACTGAGCTATCAGGGAAGCCCTATGTGATACCCTAGTAGGTGTGTTTAAAAAAGGATATACCCTTCTTTGCCCCTCCCTCTTTCCTAAGACTGGAATCTGATGCATGTACAGAACTTGAGCAGCTATCTTGGTCCAAGAACTGGCAGCCAAGTGTTGAGGATACAAAATCACAAAACAGAAGGAACCTGGGCACCTGGTGATCATGGCACCACTATTCAGTCCTGGAATCTCTGAAGGTTTTGGCTTTTGTTTTAATTATAACTTTAAAAAATGTTAAAGACATAAGAAGCTTCAAAAATAGTAAGAGTTTCCATATACACTTCACCCCACTTCTTCCCATGATAATATCTCACATATCCATAGTATCTATACATTTTTAAAGCAGAAACTTGACCTTATTACAGTGCCATTCACTTGAATATAGACCTTATTCTTTGCACTTTCTATAAGAGAGAGAAATAAACATCTTTTTCATTTAGGCTACTTTTTTTTATCACTTACAATGAAATCAATTTCTAACTGATATAATTTCCAAAAGGTGTAAGAAGGCATCCAAACCCCACTCCTGAGAAAGGCAGAAGGAGCTGGTCCAGATACAGGGAACAACCAGACAACCTTCAGGGCAGTGTGGAGAAGTCCTTTCAAACAGTGGGAGGCATAGGACTGTCGCACCATCTTCCCTTTGATGGTGCTGGTGAACGGACTGTCCTCTCCCACCTCCTTG